>CM067224.1:49576758-49823515 GCA_034190945.1 Octodonta nipae
GCTGGAGTAAAATTTGGGGGAAGAATAGGGAAATTACATCCATGTGTATTAAGCCAATCATCAACAATTCAAAATAAGAGATAGTAGAAATTAAATTAAGATCAAGATCTCGTTTTTTAGATGGAGCAGCAATATGGTTTGCTTCGGTAGAGATGCGATATATATTCTTGTCAAGATCTAGGGAATGAATGTATATCATAATATTGGGGACAAACGAATCAATCAAGATTCAGAGAAAAATTGTACTTTGGGAAGTGCAATCCAGGAAAGTCTAACAGACTTGATTATGCGATGATATTGATTACCACTGCAAGATACGTGTCACCGAACATAAGGGAAGAAGAAATAGTTTTATACATTTCAGGGAATTTTGACAATGGGATGGCAGATATAATCGCAATACAGAATATTACAACAATATATACTTTCACGAATTATTTAGAGCGAATTCAGCAAAAAAAGGATGAGAAATATACATAGTCAGAATAAAAATTGGCAAGGAAGAGGACAAGAAGATTTAAGAAGATCGTGGTAGAATAGAAGATATGGAGACAGCACTAATCATAATTTTAATAGAGGTTGTCAAAACTATAATGGAAACGAAATAGAAATGGAAACGATAGGTATCAACCACAAAATGAAAATAGAAAATATGGAAGTAGAGAGTATAATCAGGATAATACAAGATCAAATAACCAAAGACAAGTTAGTAGTCAAGAAGATATTTATAAAAAATATGAACAAAAACAGGACAAAGGAAAACAAATTTTAAGGAAGAACAATATAAGCTGTGATAGGAGTTCTAGAGAAAGAAGTGAATCAAGGGAATGCAAACAAGCAGTAGCAAGTCAAACAAGGATTTTTATGAAAACTCTATACCGAAAATAACAAAATTGCAGGTAACAATAAGAAGGTAATGGAAACTCTTACATGTAGATATCAACATCTAAGGAAAATAATAAAATTTGAAGATCAATTAGGAGATAAAATTAATTATGAATTAATATATATATAAATGGGAATGTACATAATAAAATTTTAAAAATTATGGTAGATACTGGGGGCAAAAGAGACTGTGATTAATGAAAATATAATCAAAAATTTAGGAATATCAGAAAACAAAATTATTTAAATGGAAAGGATCAGTATTTTGTCATCAAATAAAGAAAATATTTGGGAAAAGGTAATACACCTTTCATCTTTGTTTTAAGCTAAGAGGTAGTGATTCAAAGATAAGGAATAAAGTTTATGGCGGAAGAATATGATTAAGAATTGGAAGGAATAAAGGAGGTGAAGTAAATCAATAAATTAATAAAATGTTAAAATTAAAAATATATTGAAAAATCCAATGGTGGTACTTAAAGAAAGTAATGGGGAAATTAGGCTCTGTTTGGATGCAAGGAATGTAAATAAATATAATATACCTTAATACGAAGAAGCCATTAACAATATATACTATTTTAAGAGGATAACAAATACAAAAAAATTCAAAAACAGTGCGCACAGTTTTTGGTTCATAATTTTAGAGAAATCATCTAGAGATTATACTGGTTTTCAAATAGATCGGGTAGTGTATGGCTTTAGAGTTCTTCCTTTTGATATATAGTAAGTATGGGCAGCCTTAGTAAGATATATTTGACAAACATAAATTTATACAACATTATGTAGATGAATAACTCTCTTCGCGGTGTCATTCTTTTGTACGCAAGACAATATATATATATATATATATATATATATATATATATAATATATTGTTTCTGGTTAGGAAACCTTCATCAGTTGCGCTTCCCACAATTGAATGTCCTTTCGAACACTTTTTATATACTTGATACATTTCGTTAAATTTGAAGACGCGAGATGTAAAGACCGACGTCTAGGATTTTCGGGAAACTAGCACATAGAGGTTCCGAATCTGGAGCCCTTCCGTGTAATTGCTGTTACCCGTAACTCCTAGGTTAGAATGTCACGTGACATTCTAACCTAGAATAAAATTATTGTTCATATTGTAAAGAATGTGTAAGAGTAATAACAACAATAGGTATAATTTGAAAAGTGAGTAGAAAAAAAGTGACTGTAGTGATAAAACTTAATAGTTGAAAGTAGAAGGAGTTCTCAAGTATATAAGTGAACTTGAAGAGAACAAATTAGGAAGACATGAAAATAGAGGAGGTGAAAAGTAGATGATATTGTTAATAGTGAAGAATTTATGTGGATACAGAATCAAATGAAAAAAGAAGCAAGATGATAAAAAAATATTTTAAAATATGCGGTATTAATGAGGAGATGAAAGATTAAATGTGATGAATTATATATAAATAAGTATATGAAACAAATGCAGTTAAATAAATGATTATATAAATGTTTGCAGTAATAATGAAATGGAGATACCAACGTATATGAAAAAGTTGAAATAAATAAATAATGCGCTAATGAATGCGGAAATAAGGAAGAAATATTAATTATTCTGTAGCATAGAAGTAAATGAAAATCTAGGAAATAAAGTATGGAAAAGGAAATGAAGAAAAATAATAAGTTAAAATGTAGGAAATGAAGACATGTCGAAAAAAAAGGATAGAAGAGGAAACTTATAAACTGACAGCATGAATCACTTGAATACAACATTAGTGTGTCAAATTTTAATTTATCAAAACAATAAAACAGGAACAATATGGAAAACATAACAAAAATTTAATTTCAAGAAAATCAATGTATACAACACTAAATCTAATAAATAACATGTTTGTAGAAATCTTATAATTTTCAATGATGTAGTGGTATAGAGAAAACAGGTTGGGAGTCTTGATATAACTAGAAAGATAAAAGAATAAAATATCAATGATGTATGATGTAAAAAAAACATAGAGCTATTATATACGTAGAGTGAATTAGGTATGGGCGTTATTGTAAGTGGCAGTGTAATAACAGTAGAAAGAGAAAGACAATATCAGGGAGCGCTTGCTATGTCTCTACCCTACCAATAGTAGGCGTCACCACTGACACTGACCAATCAGGAACGACACGCGTATTCTCTCTCTCTTTCTACTGATATTACATGAATTCCGCTACTTCACGTGCTCTACAGTATTAATCTCTTTGAAAAAAAAGCATTTTGATAAAAACAAATAGTGCATAACTTATTAAGAATGTTGATGACTGGAACAAAGTTCTGAACAGAATATCTTGGTAAGATTGCTGTAAATAGTATAGTAGTGCCTTAAGTCAGAACTAAAAAGAATTTATTTTGTAAAATTTTGTGGAATTTTGTAAAAGAATAAATAGCACTAAATATATATATATATATATAAAATAAGTATGGGGGATATTTTTGAATAAGTTAGATTCATGAGAAAATAAAAATACATGAAAGGAAATTGCAAATATATTTAGTTTATTATGTTTACATTTATTTTTTTGTACGTAGCTTTAAATGATAGAATGAATAATAGTATGTTACTTATACAAACGAATAGTTATTATATTTCAACATAAAATGAAAATTATAACCAAGTAATTACATAAGTAAGGACATATTTCAGTTTCAAAAATTAACAATTAACACATGAAATAAATACATTCAAAAAAACAAAAACCGACTTCAAAAAAATGTACTAAAAAGCATGAAATGCTACTACAATTAAATGCTTTTTCTGAAGTCGGTGCCAAGCTAAAGTGAAACTATTTTGGGAAGTACATTTATAAGTTAGTGTCGAACCTTCGAAGGGTATAGAAGTGCATGTCTCTGCTCGGTAAACCCTTGTAAAAATCAAAATCAGATACCATCCGTAAAAATCTGTTTAAACCGATCTTGAAAGAAAGTTTAGTGCGCCTAGTAAAATCTCGGTTGTAAGTTATCGTAAATCTAACGACACAATAAAGTAATTAAGACCGCCACATCTGTGTAGGTCTTTGAACCGAAGTGAATTATATACTTGAGTGCCGTACTGAAAAGTGCAGTTTTTACAGTGGGTACGTACTAAAGCAATTTATAATTACTATCAAGAGTAAAGACTCTCAAGAACTATACGCCAGCAACAAGGAATTTTGTTAATTTTACTATCTTATTCATCTTATTATTTTCCGTAAATATATAATATGTCACGACTTACTTGCAAATGTTGTTCTAAAGCTTATGAAGGCCATCTTTTGGTCACATGCTGCGTGTGTAGGGATTCCTATAAACATTCCTGTGTTGAAATAACTCTCAACGAAGCACGGGTAATTAATGGAAATAAAGGATGCAATTGGACTTGTGTAACCTGCAGATCTATAGGAACAGATCTAAATGACTTAAAAAGCCAGCTTCAAAAAGACATACAAGAATTAAAAACTGAAAAATCTAATAAAGAGAATGCTCCTGATTTTGAAGAAATACTCTCTGAAATTTCGGAAAGGCAAAAACGCCGGAATAATGTAATGTGTTTCAACCTTCCGGAACCTAACCAAGTTATTTCAAATATATTGACAACAATATCTCCAGAACTGGCTAATATAGAGTTCAAAATATTTAGGCTAGGAGTTTTTAACAAAAGTAAAAAGAGACCAATTAAAGTTTTAAAGGAAAACCAAAATGCAGCTAACAAAATCCTAAAAAATACCAAGAGACTTGATTGCAGTAAAACTCATAAAAACATTATAATATCATCGGATAAAACAAAAAGGCAAATAGAACATTATCGAAAAGTCAAACAAGAATTAACTGATAGACGAAATTCTGGCGACAATAACTGCCGTATAAAATATTTCAACAATGTTCCTAAAGTCGTCTCTTTAAACTAAACCCGCCCAACAGTAATTCCAGCGACAACATCAAAATCTACTACCCAAATGTCAGGGGTCTCAATAGCAAGATCGATGAATTCTCGGCAAATGTGAGTGACTGTGAGTATAATATCATGTGAGGTAAACTCGTATGAACTATTTCCCATTAACTTTGAGGTTTTCCGCAGTGACCGCAAATTTGATCAAATGTAATGTTAACGGGGAGGAGGTGTTTTACTTGCTGTAGATAATAGTGTTACTTGTGATATTGTTGATACTTCTCAATTTGTTGAAAATTTTCCAGAATTTGACTTATTAGTTTGCAAATGTTCCATATTAGCTAAATTGTCACCGTCCTTGGCTCTAGATGAAGTTGAGATTTTTTTAGAATGCCTTGAGAGGTGGGAGAGAAATAGTAAACTCTGCTATGTTTATCATAATGGCTGATTTTAACTGTACAAACTTTGTCGAAAATAGTGTATATGACCCGAAAACACGTTCAATTAATAATTTATTATCTTTTCTACAAGCAAAAAAATTTAATAACAGTTTCAATAAGTATGGCAAGTTGTTAGACTTAATCGTTTCTAATATAGATTGTGCAGTAAACCGAGAATGCATTACTCTTGCAAATGAAGATGCTTATCATCCTTCATTGACTATTGAACCTAATGGTATATTTTTAAAAGAAACTAATTTTAACAGTAATGTAAGTACAAAAAATACAACTTCAAACGTGCCAACTACTTCTGGAAAATTCTTCAAACTGTAACGACGCTTTGCAAAAGTTTTATGATAAGTTTTATGAAATCCTTAATATATATGCTCCTTTATATAAAAATTTCAAACATAATTATCCCACCTGGTATACAAGTGAAATCATAAAACTTATTAAACACAAAGCAAGGGTATATAGGAAGCTGAAGCAAAGTAGTAATAATACTAGTTATACGGAATTTAGTAAATTAACACAATTAATTAAACACAAAATAAAAGAAGCACACAAACTGTACTTGGATATATAACATATAACCCTACATACCTCTGGTCATTTGTAAATAAGAAAAACAAGTCTTCTAGAATTCCAGGAAATATGTTATACAATAATAGAGCACTAAACAATCCTCTATCTATATTTAGTCAATATCTTTGTGAGAAATTAGATAATACAGGGCAGGTTGACGTAGTCTATACGGACTTCTCGAAAGCTTTTGACAAAGTGAGTCATTCTAAACTTCTACGTAAGCTAACTTGTTTGGGTTTCAGTGATAACTGTCTGGGACTTATAAGATCTTACTTGGATCAACGTAAACAATATGTATTTTACAATGGTTATTTTTCAGACGTTTATCTTGCAACAAGTGGAGTTCCCCAAGGATCAAATTTAGGACCACTATTATTTTTATTATTCATAAACGATTTATGCAATGTTTTAGAATGTAACAAATTACTGAGGACTGCATTAAATTACAAAAGCAGATTGATATGTTGCAAGACTGGTGTCTGAAGAATCAACTGTATTTGAATATATCCAAATGTAAGATCGTAACGTATTGTCGTAAAAATACACCGGTGAAATATCCATACTCAATTAACCATATTGTACTAGAGCGCACGAATACAATCAAAGATCTAGGAGTCCATTTTGACAATCAACTTAAGGTTAATGATCATATTAATATCACCGTTAATTCTGCTTATCGTACTTATGGTTTTATATATAAGAACAGTAGAAATTTTTCCAACCCCTCGGCACTATCTGTCTTATACATTAGCCTAGTAAGGTCAAAATTGGAGTACAGAGGCATCAGTTGGAACCCAATATACACACAATATGCAGATGCTATTGAGAAAGTGCAGAAAAAGTTCATAAAATTCCTAAACTTTAAAGTAACGGGAAACTATCCACCAAGAGGAAGCAACTATCTGAACTTGCTTCATAGATTTAGCTTTGTGTCGTTGGCGAATCGCAGATGTGAAGAATCAGTTACATTTCTACATAAATTGTTGAAAGGTAGTGTGGATTGTCCACAACTACTATCTCAAATTAATATTTTAGTTCCTAGATTGAACTCGACAAGAAGTGATACATTTTTATATAAAACACCTAAAACCAATATAGTGTTAAAATCACCTTTGCATTTAATGTACAGAAATGCAAACAAGATATCCAATATTTGTGACATTTTTACATGCAACTTACATGAGTTGAGAGAGGCTTGTCGTTTTACATTTAATTAACATCTTATATTAAGAAAAAATTTCTTTCACTAATTTTACATTTTGAGTCAAGCAGATATTACTTAGTATTTTATTATCATCATTATTTTACTATTATTAAATTACTGCGACCAGAGAAATATTATTCTGTTTTTTTATCTTGTTTATGCTTTAATGTTATTAGTTGTGTTTATTATTACGACACTACTGCCATTATAATTATATTATTCTCTATTTTAGTATGTATGTCTTTACATTCGTATTTTAAATTAAGATTTTTTTATTTTTGTTCTTTAATTTACTATTTTATTGTGGAATTATACCATTGTAAAATTGCTCTTTAAATGGGAAACTGTTGGGCAATAAACTAAAATATAAAATAAAAACTATTATAATATTATAATAATACAATAAGTTGCACTTCGCAACTTCGCTGTTCAAATTGTCACCGACTTCAGAAAATTTATCGATTGTTGTAGCAAAAAAATATTTCATGCATTTTAGTTCTTTTTTTGAAGTCGGTTTTGTTTTTTTTAATTTATTTTTTTTACAATTTTCAATGATGCAATGGCTTAATTAGATGTAGTTTTCGAATCTAATTAACTTTTTCGATATTGCCTAACATAAGGTATTTTACTTTTAAGCATCATTTATTAACTTGACCAACCTTCTTTACTGTTGAATAGAAGAACTTGTTTTCTAGATGTGTATATACATTATGAAAATTTTGTAAATGATCCTAACTTTGGTGAATATACTACATTGTAGATGATCTGATTATCATCATTCTTTAGATCTGTTAATTATTCAAGCATTCATTTAATAGTCTTCACTTCGCGGAATTTTTAAATAAGTCTTTATACAATTTTAATTCTAATTAACTTTGTCTGATAACAATTTAAGTTATTTTAAAAAATAAAGGTACTTAAACAAAATTCATATTTGCTGGCAAACCTCGTATACAGTTGAAGAAGTGACATATAGTGATTACAGTATACGTTCCCGACCACGCAAATATTTTTATGCAGAATAAGTCTAAATTATATTCATCTTTTCCCCTTGAATTCAACTTATGAAGACACACTGTATATAGAAACCAACTGAGAACATCCACCTTGAAATTAATTAACTGACATTCATTTCGATTTATTTTTTAATTTTAAATAATACAGCACAATTGGAAAGGGTTTTCAATTCCAATAAATTTCGTTTGAGTACAATTTGAGATATTATCAAAAAATATACAAAATTGATATATTTTTTGAAAGCTAGTATATAGTTGGAAAAGTTACATACATACAATTTTTAGTGCAATGGCATAAGTAGAGGTAGTTTTTAATTCTAATTACTTCTATTTGATAACAATTTTAGGTATTAACAAAAATAAAGATACTTTAATTGGGAATCAAAATTCCTATTTGATGACAAGTCTCGTCTACAGTTAAAAAAGTGACATGGAATGATTACTGTTTACGTTGTAGACCATGTAAATTTGTTTATTATACTTTTTCACTTAAAATTATTAATAAAAAAATTGTTTGATTTATGAGTACACACTATATATATAGAGAAACACAAAAACGAAAATTATATTTCGAGATTTACACTTTTATTTTATAAACGACACAAGTTTCACAAAATATTATGTGCGCGCCGCTATTTATGCTATCTCCCGAGTCCCCTCCTATTTCTTTGCCCCGCCTCCTATTGTGTTGAGGGGGCGGTGTCGTTTGTTTTGATTGGGTGACACCATTGCGTTGTCGCAAATTGTACCGGTGACGTGGTTCTGTTTGTACCGATGGCGGCCGCAGATGTTCGTTAGAAGGGTGGGCGTCCTGATAGTTAGCTACGAGTGACGAAATGCAACGTTGTGGTATTGTTGCGCTTTCTTTTAATTTGTTTTTCTTTTCCCGTAAGATAAGGAAAAGCTAAACATATATATATGCAGGACGCATACTATGGAGACACTTTTTTTAGGCAAGGTATACATTGGGGACATCTGCATGCTTTGAGGACTTGTCCCAAACTATGTTTATGTAAAAGGCATGCTTTGGGGACATTTTGAAATTTATATCTACAGCATATTTTGAGCCCAAAGTGAATTTTGTATAGAATCCAATAGATGGTGTTATGGTACACATTTTGGGTATATTGCGATATATAAACTGTCCCCAAATTATGTTGAAAGGTTTATATATAAATGAGTTTATATATAGGATTTGTGTCTAAAGCATAGTTTAGGACAGTCATTTTTTTACATTGCATGAGTTTGAAAACGTGAAATAAGCCATCCAGCAGACATTTGTTATACATAGAAACAACGTAATAGTAGTCGCTTATGCTTTGAAGTTTTTATATTGTTTTTGTATAGTTCTTGTTGGTGACATATTTATTTAGGATATTATCGTTAAATCACTCAAGGGTATATATAGTAAAGTTTCATTTGTGTTTTCGATTAAATAAATACGTAAGACTAAAGTAGAGAAATTATGTAGTGGCGATATATGAAGTTTGGAATTTTAAGACATGACTTTACGGTCTGAGTTGCACATTTAATAATAATTATTATTCTTACGGAGTTTGATACTCGGCTAATGGTTAAGATGTGGATTGGGTATTTTTGACACATTTTATGGGTGGCATACTGTAAATTTATAGATTTTCGGAACTGTTAAAAAATGTATTAAACTTAAATTAATTCAATATATAAGTATTCAGTGGTTGATATTGGAAACCGTACATATATCTTGTCGGTAGTCAGAAGAAGAATTAAATTCTTGGAATACATTTATTTCGGCTGAGTGTAAGAATTACCGATGGCCGTTTTTAAGTGTTGGTATATTAATTCATAGAAATATTTCACTTTCGAAGCTGATTAATACTCGATCGTTTGCTAGCAATATAAGGTTGTTCCTTTCACGTTATTCAATATCATACGCTGAGTAAATGAATTACTTGAACCTTTATAATCAATGTGGGAGTTTCCGGTTTTGCAGTATTTTTATGTGAAACATATATCAAAATTGAAAAAAGAAATTTGTTGCATTTTTGCATCAAATGATTGTTATTCAACAGGGTGGTACATGAAATATTTGTTTGACAAAATTCTTCAAATAAAAAATGTAGTGGTGTTCTTAATTGAAATTATTGAAAAAATCGGTAAATAGGTCTTGACTAAGCATTTATCGATAGACTTGGAAATGTTGAAGTAATGTAGTTTTAAAAATATGTTAGTTTATTTAAGTAGAATAAAATTAAACTTATGTTTCATCGGTTGATTAAAATTCAGGATTCTCTATAAAAATTGGCTTTGTAATTTGAATTAATTGATTAATTAACCTTTACCTAAGATTGAGTGTGGTGCAGTTTAGTGGGGATATATGAAGTTTGAAGCTGTAACAACTGACTATTATTTATCTAAATTGCACATGTATCTAAATGGTTTTACGGTTTTCTTAAAAATGTCGTTAACAGAATCTAAATTCTTTGAAGCCAAGGGAAATAAAGTATTTTTGTGGGTACCTATGTGGAATTATATTTTATTTTTTGCGAATGATTGTGGAAATCATATAAGATATGTTTAATTTCACAAGAAGAATTACATTTTTACAATTCATTTCTTTAAACTGATAATAAGTATAATCTCGCCCATGGCTGATGTTGCTCTAGGCTTATATTGATTAATAATTTAAACTGCAAAATCTTAGACGTGCAATTTGAGCATGTATCACTCACGTTTTTCTATATTCTATGCAGGCTAGAGAAATTCTTCAAATAAAAAATCTGGTGGTATTCTTAAATAAACGTAATATTTTAGATAACTATTTTCAGGGTTTTGTGGAGCTTGGTAAAATTTAACATACATATTATAAAATATTCCAGATTATTTTTATGTAGGGTCGGAACAGTTTCTTTTTGGGAAAGTTCTGTAAATAGGTCTTAATTGAACAATTTATCAGCAGATTTGGCAATGTTAAAGTGTTTTTATTGTAGTTTTGAAATTATATTACTCCATTAAAGAATAACTAAACTTTGGCTTAACAAGTTGATTAAAATTTGGTTCGATTGTTGGGTGTCAAAATTTGGAATTTTCTTAATAACACTAGCCTGGTAATTTGAACCAATTGATCAATTAAACGTTACCTACGTTTGGGGTGGTGTAAATAGTTTAGGGAAATATATGAAGTTATATGCTGTAACATGTTATATTTATAAAGTTTGAAAATTTTACTAAGAGTTCAGATCTGTTGAGATCGGTACTATTGTCATATGATGTAGGTGGTGTTCCGTAAAATTATATTATGTTTTTTTTAATATTCTTAAACATTTCATTTGTAGGACCTTTCAATATTCAATAATAGAATGAGTAGTTTTGTGGGTACCCATGACGAAAAGTATATTTCAATTTTGGTGAATGATTGTGTAAATCATACATGATATACTTAATTTCACAAGAATAATTAAATTTTTACAATCCATTTCTTATAACTGAGAATAAGTATGATCTCGTAGACAGCTGATTTTCACCTATGCGTATGTTGATTAAAAATTCTAACGGTAAAATCGTTAAGTAACGATATTATGATGTATCATTCACATTAGTGGATATTCTATGTAGGGTAGAGGAATTGCATGAACCACTACAAAAAATCGGTTTTCCTGTAATTTTCTTTTCAAACATATGGCAGAATAGCTAAAGAAATTTTCAAAGCCATTATTGTTATTAAATAGGAAGCTTTTCAGTGACATAATTTGAAATATTTGTATAATGAACTTCTTCAACTAAAAAATTTAGTAGTACTGTTAGTTGAATGTAATAAATTATTATTTTGGGGATGTGTGGTGCTCCATAATATTAATATATATGTATATAATATTTTCAGTAAACTTGTATATATACGTCGGAAGAATGCCGTAAATTTTCTGTTAATTTGAACAATTTGAACATTTATCAGCTGACTTGGAAATGTTGAAGTGTTTTTAGTGTAATTTCGAAATTTTGTTGGTCTATTAATTGAAGGATTAACATTTGGTTTCACACGTTGATTTAAATATGTTTAGATTTGAGGACGAGAGATGTAAAGACCGACATCTAGGATTTTCGGGGAAACTAGCACATAGAGGTACCGAATCTGGAGCCGTTCCATGTAATTGCTGTTACCCGTAATTCCTAGGTTAGAATGTCACGATGAAATTTTCAGGTTAACTTCACTTGTCAGAGATATTGAATACTCTCTTCGAGGTGTCATTCGTTTGTACGCAAGACAATATATATAATATATATTGTTTCTGGTTAGGGAACCTTCATCAGTTGCGTTTCCCACAATTGAATGTCCTCTCGAACACTTCTTTATGTATTTGATACATTTCGTTAAATTTGAAGACGCGAGATTTAAAGACCGACATCTAGGATTTGTGTGTCTCTATACAAGGATCTTGACTCCTATTATACCTACAGCAAAGGTTAAATAGGGAAAGTTTTTGAGAAATCCTAGTGCATTCGATACCTGGTTTCAGATTTACAATCGGTCAATTGGTTTTTCGCCGGTAAATCTGAAACGGTTAATTTGATCGCTGTCAAGATGTGACATTATTTCAATACATTTTCTTAATCGAATAAGATGGCATTTGTCACATGTATCAATAGTCTTTTGTCATTTCGCAAACTTTCCATTTTTCTTATGACCTCTATATTAGATTTTTTAATTTTTAAAGTGGGCGTAAAATTTCTAGTAATACACCACAAGTGCATAAAAGATTTGAGTGTCAACAAAATATCTCACTCCGTACAGTTAGGCCTTAATTTTTCTAAGTAGGCCATGCTTTATTTGTCGCAAAGTAACATTAATAAGAAAATAATGTATTAACGCATTGAATTTTCAATACAATATGAACGTAAATAAGGAGAAAATGATTTATTTGTCTCAAACAAAATTAACAAGTACCATGTCTTATTTTCATTAGAATATGAACGTAAACAACGACTTCTCAACAAATCTGGATTAATAAAAAATAGCCCCATTATGCAATAGTTCAAAATCTAATTAAGTTCTTAACTGCTTCGTAACTAGGTATTAATGTAGAGAATTGCAAATTGGCGTCCATTTACATAGGGACAATTTTGACAATTGGTGACTGTTTTTCATACAACTTCGCAAATGTATTTCTGGCAATACTATTTATAAATGTATCTGAAATTCTATGTCTCAGGTAAGTTAGACTAAATTACCAACGATCCCACACCAAAAGTTACTTCCAAATCTAGTCTGTACACATCTCTTTGCCAATTCGTGAGGGTTTTCCATATCACATTGAAAAGTACATAATTGTGCTTATTACAACCTTCACAATTCGTAAATCAACTCTCATATGACCACAATATATAATTTACATAAATGAGATATTCATTACTCTTTCTAATATACCACTCATAGAAACGTATTCGTCTTGGAAAATCAGTTTCCTTAAATCCTTGAACTATTTTGGGTTTGTATGGTTGGTACTTATTCTTTTTTATCACTATCTTTACCACTGATTTGGGCACACGAAATTGCCGTTCAACAGTTGTTACCTGGGCATTAGGCTTTCGTTGACAGGTCGTAAAATACTTCTGTTTCGATTTTCTTTTTCAATATTTTTCGGCTTCTAGGTTGTTCATAAGATTAATTAAATTAATTAAATTAAGATTTTTTGAATTGGGCTTTATGAGGCTGTCGTCGTTCAGGATACATCTCTAAATACCTTGCTGAGGTAATGTCGGTGTTTGTATTTAATGTAAGTACATGCGCTAACATGTCAAACTTTTCTTCGTTTGAAAAGAGAATACCGGCTATTTTTAACAGGTTTCGATAATTTGTTTTTCATATTTATGATTTTAATCAGAGAAAAATGTATTACTTACTAAAAAACAACTTTCACACTTTGAATTTTCTTACCATCAGTCAGATGTGTTATAGAAGGCGATACAATATTGAAAATAAAAATGGCGATAGAAACATTTTACAAGTTGTCAACGAAAACTCTAGTACATTGGTAAGATCTGTTGAAAGGGAATTTCGTGTGTCACAATGAACAATACAGACAGTGTTAAGAAAGAATAAATACCAAAAACCCATAATAGATCAACAACGTAAAGAAACTAATTTTCAAGACAAATGCATTTCATTTCTCTTGAAAGTTAGTTTCCTTAATTAATAAAAATTCGGATTTTGTAAATCATATCTTGTAATACGATGAGAGTAGGTTTACGAATTATAGAATATTAATAAGCACAATACTCATAATTGGGATGTTGAAAACCCCCACGAAGTGGCAAAGAGATGTTTATAGACCAAGGTTGGAAGTAACGTTTGATGTTGCTTCATTGGTAATTTCATCTTACTTAGGTTTTTTTAATTGGGTACCCATTATAAAATTACGAATATTTTCAGGAAGTCGACTTATAAGACCATATTTGTTTGACTAGAATTCTTTAATGTTGTTTTGATACAAACAAGTCATGGCCTTCTTAAAAAAATAAGGCCTAACTTTATGAAGTGTGATGAAACTAAAATTTTGTATGCACTTGTGAAACATATAAAAAAGTTGAGGCGGTTTTGCGGGATAACAAAAGACCTTTGAGATATGTGATACATGTCATTTTATTCGTCTTAAAAAAGTGTCAAATTAACCGGTTCGGATTTACTGAAGAAAATCATTTTCGGTTACTGCCGATTATTTTCAAAACCAAATGATTGATCGTAAATCCGAAGCCACATTTCAAATGCACTAAATTTCCTCTAAAATGTTCCCCATTTGACCTTTGCTGTATAGAGAAGGAAATTTAAATATACCTGTCTTCAGAAAAATATAATCAAAAATAAAATATGATTTTGTTAACCCTTATTTTAGATAAAACAACACGATAAGTCTTATAATATTTTGATAAATTGGTTAAAATAATGTAAACCTGACATATTTGTATGCACCATAAATTTGAAATAGTTATAAGAAATTACTTTATTATCCAGCCAATGTGACTTTTTAGATGATCTTCTAAAGCTTTATTGTTTTTCATTTGTCTTTTAGTGTTATACCTGATTTTTTTTTTAATAGAATTGGTATTTCCATGCAGATATATGACGGTAGCTTCCTCATAAATGTTTTCAAGAAACATTATATGTCGGTATTCTGTTGTAGCGTTTCTCAGATATGTTAGTGTTGTCCACTTTGAAAAAAATACATTGAAGATCACATATTTCTGTTAAAAGTCAACTCTGGTCTTTGCTAATCATTTCTATAACAATTGCGTTTACTGGTTTACTATTTTTCTTTCCTTCATTGAGTTTTGTTGACTTATTTTGTTAAGAATTTCAAATTTTATTTTACTACACAATAATAAGTTTACCATTCATTTATTTGTATTTTTGCAGTTCCTCTCTTCCTTCTTCAGTTGTTTAATTAGTTTTTTATCTTTACTTCTGAGCCATGACTATTTTTCATGTTGATTTTCGAAAATTATGATTTCATTTCGTTTGGAAAATGTCCTGTAAGAACATTTAAGCATTTTTCACTTACATTTCTTTTGTTATAGCTGATGTTTTAAACCCTATATTTTTTATTATTAACGTTATGTGGACTTTTGTACTGTGTTACTTTGCTGTATAGCAAGTGCTCATATTACACCTTATTACCTGAAGTCCAGTGGTGGTCCATTATAGCGTATTCAGTGTTTCTTCATCTACATAGAGATGGACTTTTCTTATCTGGGTTCGTATATTTACAGTTCCGACAATCATTGGTTATTATTTTTCCGTGGATGTTTTCTTCCGTATGTGATTGTTAGCACTCCTTTCCTCCTTAATTTTATGTCTCTCAATTTTCGTGGTTTAGTTTTCATGGAGATGATTTAGAAACCACGCACATCACGCGGCTTGTCGAGTTTTCATGTGAGATGAAGAAAGATTAGGAAACAGTCAACAACAAATTTTGATATCGGAATGTATGTATATTACTTTTTCTGAACTAAATTTAAAAATCCTAAATGATTCTGGATTCTCAAGATCCCGTATCGATTACGAGAAGTTTGTTTAAAGATATAACAGTTTCGAACAATACATCAACATGTTTTGTTTTTCAATATCCTAAATCAAAACTTAACCCTTTAAGTTTCATAACTTTCTGAATTGTCTTATTGGCTTAGAGATTTTAGGCTATCGTTGACTAAGGCACCGGATATCTTATTACAATATTTAACAAAATTCATAAAATTCTTTTATTTTACAACTTGAGAAAAATATGTCTAATTTTTATGCTTTGATATCCAAATTTTTATATAAGCAGGAAGTTATTTTTAATAATAAAAAAACAAATCCACTGACCACAATAAAATTTTATATAGAACATGTACTTAAAAGGACCCTTCAGGAGAAAAGAGTAAGCGAAAAGAAGAAATAATCCGGATATTGTCTGATAATGGTGATAACAACTATGAAAATATTCCTTCCCCCCAAGAAAATATTTCTCGCAAAAATAAAGACACCTCAGAAGAAGCTAATATATATTTTAATGCATATCGCCATTTTCGAATATACTGCAAGCTATAGACAGTTTAAAATAATATTTCATTCTGTTTTTTACTTTTCAACTCAGCCATAGACTAAGTTTCCAAAAATTATTTTAAATAAGAAATGATCAATTTCAGACAAAGTTTGTAAACCCTTACATACAATATTATACCTTTATCCAATATACTAAAATTTCTAATATTTCGTCACTTAACAAATTCATGCAACATTAGATATTATTGAACCTTAATCACAAAGGTTACTCAAACTTTACAAATTACTAAAATGCTAAAGGGCATATCTCAAAAACTCCATTCGAAATTATGTTCAAGACAGTTGAATATATCAGTAGTCCCAATACGGCACTCTATGAATATGAATGTTCACAACAGAAAATATTTTCGGAAGGATAGATCTAGATACGTCCACTATCAAAAAAACTATTAAGTACAAAATTTCTAACTATTATTTTAAGCTTTTGTGCTAACATGCATTGTAACTCCCCTTACAATTACAGAGATAGCAAATAATTTTGTTTATTATACTTTTTATCGTGGAATACCCAACTCAATTGTGGTACACAGTGGTACAGAATTAAACTAAAAGTTGTTTCAAAATTCGCTCTCTTCATAACTTCACATTTACACATCAAACTACCATCAATTCATTGTTATAGGGATTACATTCCATCTCAATTGAACAACTTCCACTTGTAAATAAAACTTTTACAAATAGCCCTATGACGATTATTGATACAAGACGAAATTTTCGAGATTTTTCAATTCATTGAACGCAAGACAATATATTGTTTCTAATCGAGAACTTTCATCAGTTGCGCTCCCCTCAACTGACTGAATTTTCAAATACTTATTTATGTATATAGTACATATAACTTAATTTTATTTATTTTATCGCTAAATGTATTCCTACACCTAGGAGTTTTAGGAAAATTGATATCACAGAGTATCCAAATCGGGAGTCATACTGTGTATAACGACGATTCCCTGTGATTCCTAGGATATAAATCACACGAAAAAAATTGTAGAGGTTTACTAAAACCTGTCAAAGAAATGACGACACTAACTATTTGACATTTTCATTCCACTGAACGCAAGAATTATTGATACAGTATACTGATCGGTGCCATTTTTGCATATAATCACTCAATCCAGTTAGTAAACTGTTAGTGAAAATGGAAATGCTATGGAACCTTTACTGTGTGACAAATGTAAAAACACGGTTTTACACCAAACACCAAACCTTTATTTAAACACTCAACGGTTGGTTTACTCCTTGATGATGACAGGCAAGCGATCAGTGTTTAAACAAAGGTTTGATGTTAGGGTGCATATCTGTGTTTTTACATTTGTTAGTGACAATGTTAATGATTTTAAAGCATCAATATTCTCTACAAGAATTTTGACTTAATTACTAACAGTGGACAAACTATGCAAAAATTGAGTCAATACTGTATTGACCAGAAAATTTTGATAATTTCCATATGGAAAATACAAAGCGCTCTTTAAAAAAAGAGTTTTGATGTGGTTCTGATGCTTACTTCTAAATTTAAAGTATATCTAAACTGTAAAATATTTAATATATCAGTGTTCCAAGCTAAAAAAAAGATCCAATGAAAACATTAACATAAAAAATAAAGTCGTAATATAATAAATGATAACTTTGAAAAACAACAACTGTTTTTATAGACAATTTACTTTATTGACAATACAAAATTTAATTCAATTCAATTTCAGTCAATAGCCAATATGGCGGAATTAAATAAACAAATCTTTGCTCATAATCCCCAAGAAGAAAAGAAGATGTCCCATTCAACAGCTTTTAATTAATAATGTAAAATTACAAATATTCTTCAATTTCATTAACACTATCAACGTTTTGATATTCCCATTTTTAGTTTATTTTCATACAATTTTGAAATGTTCTGTAATTATTTGTATTTTAAATGTAGGAGTAAAAACACAAAGAAATTCATAATTTGCCATGAATTGTCTAACACGATTCTATTAGAAAGGGACGTATCAAATTAATCTAATATTTATTAAATTTCAAACATTAAAATTCAAACATTTACAATACAACTTCATAATATCTAATGTTAAAAATTTCGTATTTATTATGGGCTGGAATGCCGAATGCTTTTTTATCACAGTGGCCCATAGACGATTTTCGAACAATCGCCCTTCACGGAAATGTTGGTATAACGAAGCAGAGATCAAATACACGACCGAAATATTGGCACATTTTTTATATACCAACAGTTTAAAGATTCGGTGAACTAACAAACCAAAACAATTGTTAGAATAGACCAGAAGAATATTATTACGAAGGCGATGTGTGTCGTCTTTAATAATGAATTACTGCAATAAAGTTGTGTAAAAACAATTTGTCACTTTGAAGGATAGTTGCTAACTGTGTATGCAGAAGATCAGCTGGGTATTGAGGTTTAGTACATTTCAGAGATTCGAAGCAGTCATAAAATACTTTTTTCTACATAAGAAATTACCACTATATATTGTTATATTAAAGTATAATAACCATATACCTATAACCTATAAGAAATGTAATTATTAATATTATGAATTTAGAATGCGGATACCCATTTAGTTTTGTTCAAATATATTTCATAACATAACATAAAAAGTTGTGTATTACAAGAAAACAATAATTTATTTACTTTTTTAACACAGAGAAAATTAAAAATCTGATTTATGCTAGAGGGCATTTTAATTTAAATACAAAACAGAGTGTCTTTTTTTAGATTTTATTAAGGAAAAATGAATATTTTCATCTAGAAGTTTAGAAATTATGATACTATCTTTTCAATAGTTTTTAATCCATTGAAGGCAAGACAATATATTGTTTCTAGTCAAGAACTTTCATGTGATTGATAGATCGAATAATTATTTATGTATTTCGCACAAATACCCGAACTTTACATGTTAACGTAAAATAAAAATCGACATCTTGGAGCTTCTGGAAAAACTAGCCAACAGATTAACAGTTAATCTATTTATTTGTTTCTTGTGCTTACTATCTTAGGAAAGGGTAATGGAGTTTTAAATACAGCACGGCTCTCAATTTAGAATCACTGTGGACTAGTTTTCCCTTAAACGACTAGATTTTCAATTTGAGTTAAAATGTTAAATTCAGCCTTAAATGCATTACAAAAATAATTATTGGGGATTTTAATCGCCGAGGGGAGCGTAACATTTGAAAACTATCGACTAGGAATAACATATTGTCACATAATCGCTTTGTGGGTTTTAGTTAACATATAAATTTGTTGCATGTGACTTATATCATATGAATCAAAGGGTAAAAGCATTACACATTGCACGACTTTTTTTCTTTTTAGTTTTCTCTAAAACCCCTAATAATTGTGCGTTAAATAGTTAAGCTTGGTTATATATATGAAAAAAGATTAATAATTATTCGAGATTTTAATATGTTGAGGGAAGCGCAACTGATGAAGTTTCTCGATCTGAAACAATATATTGTCGTTCGATGGATTGTATAATGTTCAGAAGATAGTATCAAACAATAATTACCTAATAAAAAAAGTTTAAAAAATATAATATAATATAATATAAAATGTAATTTAAATAATAAATAATATAATAAATGAATAAAATAATAAGTAATAAATGTAAATATAATATAAAATGTAATTTAGCATTCGTTGCATTATTAATTGCATTTGTTACTTAAATCATATATTTAATCTATTTATTAATATGTAAAAGGAAATGTTGTATACCTATTTTAAGAAATTTGGGTAAATGGTGTAGTGCAAGATTTGCGAAAATTTTATTACAGGAAAAGCTTCTAAATATATATATATATATATATATATATATATATATATATATTAACTAACATTTATTTTGATTAACTCAATCTATTTACAATTTACCCTAACAATAAATACCAGCAACTCCACCAAAGCTTACTGTATAAGAATATCGTTAAAAATGTTTTTATAAGATATGTTATTGGAAGAAAATAAGATCACTTCGGGATCCTCCGGAAATATTCAAATTTCTTTATATTTTATTATACCCCATGTTCCGAACAGCAAAATTGTCCACATTTTCAATACCAGCGTATTACTGTATAAGAAAGTCGGTTCCCCGTATAAGCTATGTTATTGAAAAAAATATAGGACCACTTTGGAATTAATCCAATTTCTTTTCAATTTATCTCATGTTCCGAATTGAAAAAGTTTCATATTTTTAATACTGGCGACTCCAGCAAATCATAGTGTATAAGAAAATCTGTAAAAAAGTGATACTCATTTTCTAAGACGGTACAAGATTAGTTAATGAAAAAAATGTGGAACTACTTCGCGATACCCTGGAACAGGATCCAGTTTAAACGGTCGAGATCCCTGAGCCGTTTGCGACAAATTGAGAATCTCCTTCTTTTTGAAGAAGGTTAAAAAAAGGAAGTTGTTATGATAATAAAAAATCATATATACATAAAAGTAGATTCAGTTAGATACGGGGAAACAAGTAATTTCACAATTTTAGATATCCAGGACACAAAATTTCGCTTTAAATTATTTAATCAACTATAAAAAGAGATTTGGTAAATGTCAAAATTTCAAAAACGGTTAAAAACATTAAAAAGCAAGGATGGAACGTATAGATCATAAGTCTGCAAGGAGAATAAAAATCATAGAGAAGGATAAATAGAAATTCAAAGGTAAAGGTTAAAGGAATTTTAAAACAAATACATTTTTGTAAACGTAGTTGAACAGGTGGCAAAAGTCAAATCAGCGATAAAAAACATATATTTGGAAGATTTAGGTAAAAATAAAAATGTAATAAGGGTGTCAAAATTAAATTGGGATTTTTGTTATAACTTTAGCTACAATTCAATGAGGGAAAGATCATTACATAATTAAAATTTTATCAAGGGAATGTTAGTTGCTGGTGACAATTTATAGCAATATAAATAGAAAGTGTTGACACTAAGAGATCTCTTATGTATTTTGTTGATGATCGAGTGCAGATCAACGGCCGTCCTCTATAAAAATTTATTGAAGTATCTAGTGTAACTGCATAACATCAAACATAATGACAGCAAGTTTGACAACACTTCATAATAAAAGTTAGATGTTGTTAAACTATGTAATGCAATAAATATATATGGGAAATTTTATACAGGAAACAGAAAAAAGCAAATAGAATAAGTTTATACATTCAAGAAAACATTATATAGTATATCCGATGATGCTGGTAAAAAGTAAATATTTAGTCTGGGCAAGGAAGTTTCAAGCCAACAATAGTTCATTTGGCAGTAAGATTTACAGTAATCAAGTATCAATAACGAATACTGGATTGGAAAAACCAAAAAGAACAGCAAACAATTAGTAAATTTTTGAAAAATAAGTATGTAATATTATATTATAAAAAGATTACCACATAATTTTCTTAGAGTTTATTATTCACAAAAAAAGGAGTTGATATTTATTTAAAAAAGTAGTCTTGAAATTTCATGAAATTTTAAAATAAAAATTAAATTTACAAATAAATAGTAAAAAGGTTATAAAGGGAGTGGGTGGGTATTCTTGTAAAGCAAAGAAGAGACTGGAGACACCCTTGTACTAACAAAAGGTTTTTATTAAAGAGTTGACAACTTTTTAAATCAAGCAAAATTCAAAAAATATATGCAAATATAATAATAATAGAATCGATCATGCCGTCGTTAAATTTCCCCATACAAAGGTATGAGGAAATTACAGCAATACGATTTCAAAGTTGAACACTATTGTAGCCAGTTTAATATGAATGCCGATGCCCTGCCAAAAAGATCATATAAAAGAAGAATGCGGACATTGCTGGGTAATGGAACGGAGTGAGGGTATCTCTCTCCGGCAGATTCGAGTGCAGGTGAATGATCCAAGACCAAAAAGTCGACTGTTATCGAACCAATTCTTTCACTCAAGAAGAAGGGCGTACCCAGGAAAAGATGGGACGAAGTCATGTTGAGTTAAATTGAACTCTGTAAAAGCAAGAGAATGTAGCATTAAAGAGAATTTGGGAAAGCAATCAGAAATCAAGTCCCAACTGGCAATTCCAAACCTGCCGTCCTGACCGTACTACATAATTATTACAGGAAGTCTTTTGAGCAGGAATAAAACTTTGAATTAAGTTCGCCAACGATTTTACTGGGTAAATTACTTCGAAGACGGAAAAGGGACACCTATGCAGCCAGTAACTTATAGGGGCGTTCCATATAAGAGAATTAATGTCGCCGGTCTATTTCACTTGCTCGAGAGGGGGATCAAATATATTCTGGTCACAATAGATTACTTCATCAAATGGCCTGAGCCATATGTTATACTCGATCAAGGCGCAACCACTGTGGCGACGGTGCTGGTGGAACAGCAGGTTTTGTGTCGCGGTAGAGTTACTTTCGGACCAAGGGACGAATTTTAAATCCAACGTCATCTAGAATGTCCATACGATGCTATGCATCAATAATACGAGAACTACACTTTTGCATCCACAATCGGAAGGAATGATGGGGCGATTAAACAGGACCTTGGAACAACATTTATCCAAAGCCGTCAACAATAATGAACATATTTCCCTATTCATGTACGCCTATCGCTCAGCCATAAACAACATCACAAGACTGAATCTAACCAGAGTACTCTTCGGAAAAGAACCGTATCTTGAAGTTAACGATTATGCCAACCAACTCCAACAAACCAGAGTGGCCACAAACGAATTAACCGCACGAGCGGATGAAAACACGTTACGATCTCAAGGCGAATTCAGTTGGGTTCGAAGAGAAAGACAAGCTATATCTATTCAACCCCCAGATGAATAAAGGTACGTCCCTAAGCGCATACCACGGTTTACTAATCTTATACCGTGGCTCATACTTGGGATTATTCATTCGAAGGGGTCAAGAGGACAATGACCTCGGTTATTGTATCCACTGGAACCCGATAGCTGACATGAATGTGGTTCATTTAGATCGGAAGGAGTTATAAAATTTTATTTTACGCTGCCAAAATAGGAACCCATCGAGAAATTAATAATCTTAAATAAAGAATAAATAACCTGTAAAAACAATTGAAATAAACAGTAGCGATGGAAAGGGGTATTCCTGAAAATAATATTGATGTTAAAAACAATACGTGTTAGCATACCAGAAGCAGACACAGAAATATCGAGAATAACTGTGAGGGTAAATGCAGGTCACGGAGAGTAGGCGAAGTTGAGTGTGTGGTTGGTTCCTCATCAGTATAAGAACAATTCGGTAAATCTTCCTAGTAATATTCATTGATATAGCACGAAATATAGACAGACAAACAAACAATTGTGGATTATACCGAAAGGAAAATGCTACGGAATGTCCATAAATTCTAAAATCCCAACGGCCGTGTCTTCAAATGTTCTTTAGGTAAATTGTTGTTTTCTACATAATACAGGAAGTTTTACCGTGAAAAGGAATATTATGGCAGTAATTAAAAATGTATATTTGATTTTTGTGAACAACAAAAATGTAAGTATTTCAAAACAAAGTATATCATCGACCTATGGTTAGACTCGAAATCCTTATAGTTACAATTAGTGCAAACTTCCTCTACCGTAGACTGGTTCATTCCACATACATTAATGGTCCGAGGTGAATTCAGGCTCGATGCCGCCGTAGGCCCAATTATATAAGCCACCTTCTTACAATATAAGGAAGTGATTATCAAAATTAACCATGTAATATTCAAATATTTATATTATTATTAGAATCGCCTGTGGTAGATATTCGACTAATTGTGTCAATACGTAAGGAAATTGAATTTGTTTTTCATATATAATTAATAGTGCTTTACTTGTGTGTACATTCTAAATTCTTACCTTAATGATATAAGGTACGACAAAGTTAACTAATTCAGCTATTAACCGGTAGAATAATGAAACAAAATGACAATTCCATTTCAATAGAAATTGCAAATTAATCTGTTTTATTTTACTAGCAATACTTATTCAATTTCCATTTACAAATATAAAACATAGTACATGGGTGACGGAGCTTTACTTGTAAATTCAGGGATTCATCAAAAATGGTGGTACATATGTCCATATAATTGGACATTTATTCTATAAAGATGAAATGATTCAGTTACATTTCAATTCTGTAACATTTATTAAAATACTCATTATAATAATGCCAATTCATAATATATTTCCACTATCATTTATATGTAACTGCTTATGGACTACCCAATATAAAATGTTTTTAACCCCCCCCCCCCTATGTAACTATAATTTTATATATATACACGCATTACACGCAGTGTATGCTAATAGACCACGCATTACATTTTTTAAAGATTTTTTAAACTACCTAGTAAAACTAAAATTTCATCCTTATTCACTGCTTATAGGCCAACTTCTTAATTCTCTTTCTAAATTTTCCTATCTTCCATAACTATAATTTTACTCCACTCTATATTTCAATCATCATATAAATGAAACACATGGGGGGCTGCCCTATAAATCAATTCTTTTTCAAACTTTTTTTATAATCACATTCTATAACTATAATTCCTCTCACCCTATATTGCATCTATCCCATATATTCAGCGGCATGTGAGCTACGAAATTTTGCATTTTTGTTCTAATATTTTTTAAACCACACTGTATATCTATAATTCTACCCAGCACATTTTTCCACCACCCTGTATATAATACCCATATAATATTTTTGAATCACCCTGCATAATTATAATTCCTTTCATCCTACATTGCCTATAAATAAACGGCCTGTGGGCTACGAAATGTCCCATTTTTTGTCTAACATTTTTCAAACCACACTGCAGAACTGTAATTCTACCCCAGCAATATTTCCACCACCCTGTATATGCATCTCTATATAATATATGCAACTACATATGGCCCTCCTAATAAAAGAAATTGGTTTGTAACATATCTGGAATCACCTTATATAATTATAATCTATAGCGCCTTATATCTGTCTATTTATATATGCATATGTAACGACTTTCAAGACAAATTTATTGTGTGCCTCAAATTAATATGAACATACATAACTTTTTACCCATCCAAAACTGGCCTAACTAGCGCTTTTTACTTTAAAATCTTGAAGGGTTCAGCTATAAAAATGTAATGTTAGAAAAATAGTGATGAAACTTTTATAAGATCCTACACATCGATTTGCAATGGAAGAATTTTTCAAGACATTGTTATTATCAAGTAGGTCACCAAATCACCCTGAAATAAATTTCGACATCCAATAGATTAAAAAATCTCGAAAAGTTAGTATGTCATAATTGTAACAACCTCGTAATTTCTCGGTAACACGATTTTTCCCGTTTTTATCAATAATTTATATTTAATTTACTGATTTTAAAAGAAATAAATAAAGATTCTTTATATACTCTGCACATCTACGGCAAAATAAAGGCCGAAAAAGGGGTAGTGCGTTTCGCTCGTCACGTATTAATAATAGTGTGATATGATATATTGTATTCGTACACGTAAATAGATAAGCAAAGCGGTTTCTGGAGCGGAAGTGGGCATAAAGATAACCAGTCATCGAGTTCTCGCCGGGAGCTGCTGTCGAGCTGTTGGTAGTTGGTGTTTGGATAAGAAGAGGAAGCCATTGGGAAGAAGAAGACATTGGGGTGATCGTAGGGGTGCGCGAAAGACATTTGGGTGTGTCGCAGAGGTGCGCGCCATCTGTTGTTAATAAATGAAAGCAATTGTATTGTGGGTTACGTGTGTTGCAGGGGTGCCCGCCATCTGTTGTTGGTTGTGCTGGTTAGAGAGAAAAAAAGCTAAATACTTAGCCCGGCATCGAACGCGGCTTGCCTGATTACAAAGTCAGTTGTCCACCGAGCTGCGCTAATGCGGTTAATCGAGAAATGTTTATTTAAAAAGGTATAGTATATGCCCATTGCGCTGGCGCGTGTTTTTGGGCCTTGTTCGGTTGGATATTTGGGGGCTGGATGGGGGGATATGGTATTTTGTTGTCTGTAAAAAAATTTAAAATCTTTTGCTTAAGCCTGCATGCGCGAGAACGTTCACTCCTTCGAGTCTATAGTTTTCGTAAGCGAGCGAATACCTGCGCAAGAACGGCAACTCCTTCGAGTCTCTGATTTTGTCGGATGATTCAAGGCCGAGCGTAATAATTTTGAGACTTGGAAACATTTTTAATGATGAATCAAGAATTTGATGTTATGGTTTCTAGTAGCCTGCTAATATAATTTTTAGAATAAAGTAACGAACGAGGTTAAAGATGAGCATAGTGTCTCACCAACTACTGTTGAATGCAGATCGATAAAAATGACTTTACTTAAATCAAGCTTTATAATATTCACGTTAATTTTGAAAAATGTCTTGTATGTTAATATACCTTATGGAACCAAGGACATGGCTGTATGCTCTTCAGGGAACTGTTTGAACCGCTCCAACTATACATTGATGGCTCGAGATAGATTAAACGATAGACGGTTGCCTGTATATTTTGCTCGCCTGTCAAACACAACAAAAAATTTCAAACTGAAGCTGATATTTTCTGATGACACTGAAGGTGACACTGATTGGATTTCAGCAGCATCTTGCCAAGATGAAAAAACTTTACTATCGAACAGATTGAGCTGTTCGATAGTAAAGACTAGAAGACTATACGTGATGCCAACCTACAAGAGGAGCTCCACAAAGTGCTGATTCTTATTTGTGTAACATTCTCTACAATTACAATATTATTACTTAAATTAATTGTGAAATATATTATGAAAATAATGAATAATTAAAACACATTGTTATATACAATGTTTTATTTATGTAAAACACTATTCAGAAGCCAGTAATAAACTACATCAACATTTTCTTTTGCACATTGTACTGGATCATTGCAGCGGCAGTGAAAAATGCATGGATAGTCAGAAGGTTCCAGTTCAACAGCGCATTTGAAGTTTTCCAGATTGATTAGGTGATAGTGTGATTCTCCATCTTGGTTAAGCAGTTTTCTCAAATCGTGATTTTTCAGCTCTTCAAATAACTTGATAAATAAAAAGTCATATTTCTGATGGCCTCGTACATATATGTGGGTGCATTTGGTTAGGAAAATTCTCAAAATGTCGTTCATAGTATTCACATCGTAGTGGCCATCAGAGTAGTTGAGTCCATGCAGTCGTTTTTCCAAATATCGTACTTGCCTTTGGTCTGCTGCTGATAGATAGTTAAACGGTTTGGGTGGTTTAAACAAAAACCCACCTGTGCGTTTACGTGTCTCGATAACCAATTCCTTGGGAACAAATCTTCCCTCGATTTTGAAACCTTGAATGTCGACAATTGCAATTTCCATCGTGAACCGTTGAAAAGCTGTACCGAAACTGATTTTCTAAACAGCTGAGTGATCTAACATAATCTTCGGACAATTTCGCTGAGTGGTAGAAATTCCATTAGGCAATCGTGGATAATTATGCAAAAGGCGCGGGTCTTATCGGGAAATCCCGTCTGGCTTTCAATATCCAGGCGAATATCTACAGTCGAGGATTTCATGGGGTCCTCACGTCGGGAGGAATAGATGACGAATAGGGTGTGCGTCTTGAATGCAACATAATCCAGTAGAGGGTGTTTGCCGCCGCCCAAGCTGGGATAAAAGTCCGTATACCTTTTGTACGCCTCACCGTACTCACTCTTTGAAAAATCTAAATCCAATCTCTCCATAGGCCAAAATTTGCTGTTTAAACTTAGACGAATATTGGAATTGTGAATATTATCAAATTCCGTGGGATCTTCTTTGATGTTGCTGTGGCGATCCGTTTGGAAGGCTAAGATGACGTAACGAGGGCATTCCAGTGCGGTACACGTCTTCACAGCCCAAATTTCACGATTAGCACCTGTTTTGAAAGCAGGCAACTCATTTAGCTCCCATTTACGAAACGGTAAAATTATACTGGAATCCGCTTTGACGGCTTGCAGTTAATCCAATTTAACGTCATCGTTTGGAAAAATGTTACGGACTTTGAGTTCAATGTTGTTTATTGTCACTGTGCCCTTGGTAGCAGCATCCGTGATTATAAGGCAATCATCATCGCTACGGCTTCGCACCAGACGA
The DNA here is from genome assembly GCA_034190945.1 of Octodonta nipae. Classification (NCBI taxonomy): domain Eukaryota; kingdom Metazoa; phylum Arthropoda; class Insecta; order Coleoptera; family Chrysomelidae; genus Octodonta; species Octodonta nipae. The sequence goes on from CM067224.1 coordinate 49,605,408, forward strand.
ATTGTTTGTTTACCACACATCACCTGCTTGTAGTCGTTGAAGATGGGAAACAAATGTACCATTGGAATGTACATGTGAAAAGTTTTATCGGCGGCATTCATATACGCTTTATGTTGAAAATTCCACCCGGCTATGAATAGGTCCTTTGAACTGTTGGGGTCGTAGCACAAGTATCCACAAATTGTATTCACTCGACCAGGGTCTCTCACGGTTTCAATTTCCTTGCCGCACAACTCGTACGTAACGCTGTCGAAGAAGAAAGCCCCAGCAATTGGTGATAGAGAAACATCTCCATTGCCTGCTGTCTTCACCACTTGTCCCTGGATTGAGATGCAGGAATCAGCCATGGAAAACCAAGAATCTGTTTGATTGACGGTGATTTCAACGATATCATTGTTTCCGAATGACTTGACGTATGGATAGTAGGTTTGCATCTCCTCGCGTCTTACACTATCATCAAAATTTGGTTTGCGGAAGATATCGAACATTTGAGGAGTTGACATGGTAGCCGAGCGTTTGTAGAAATAATCTGTTTGAGAGCGTGACTGATCTCTTGAAAGGTTTCATAGAAACTGATGGTGGTCGAGGAGCGGTTGACTTCTTATATGGTTTTTCATCAAATACAAGTCGACCCATTAATATTGTAGTTGTTTCAGCTCAAGTCGAATGATGATTTCTTCACCACGAAAATTCACAAGTTCAGAGTCTTGATTCAAAATTTGCAATGTGAGATTATGTATTTCGCTTCTGTTAATCGGCAAATAGATTAAATGCTGAGGTGTTTCGTCGATGGCAAAACCAGGATCAACTGCAACGGCAAACACGTAAATGGTGTGTGAAGGAGTGTTGTTTTGAAGGCTCCCGATATGATGTTGCTATCAATGTGGATGGTACGCACCTTGATAATGTTCACTGGTAAATCGGAACTGTGAACTTGATTACGTGGTAGCAGTTGTTTAGAGAAGCTCAGAATATCACCGATGCTGTCTTGCGGTTGAAAGTCCACAGCGTACTTGCTGCTGAAAAGCTCACACTTGAGAGGAGTATTGTTGTTGGGTTTCAATGAGAAAATATTCTCAACGTCCTTTGCCAAATGAATGCCAAGTGCTTTTCTAATATAAGCTTCGATGTCACCAATTTCGTATGAACCTTCAGGCAAGACGATGAATGTTTGCGTGTTGTGATCGTCAAACAGATAGATCTTGTCACCTCTCTCAATGTTTGGGATACTGTTGTACGAGTGAAAACTCAATAAAGCTAATCCGTAGTTGTAGTTGGGATCCAACCGAATAGGTGGTTGAAAATCAATCTTTCAATGTGATGATCACAGACATGATTGAAAATTGGCTGCTTGTTAGCTGCTTATATAGGTAAAGGTAAAACAACAATAATGCAAAATATTTATTTTTTATTATAGAGAAATTTCAAGCATAAATGACCACAATTTGATTAATTCTATATCTGATAAGAGTCATTGTTGTAGAGGATTTTCACTCCATTGCCAAAGTAGTTAGCTAATTCTCGGGGTGGTTTCAAACATCCAAAACTATCAAAGTACTGAACGATGTTTCCATTTCGAACATAAGCTACCCAATGCGTACCGTGACGACTGCTCGTATCCAAATTAACGATGGCAGACTCCCTTGTTTGTGAATGTCTAGGTAAGGCGTCTCGCATAAATACTCCCCTAAAGTGGGGGATCTTCAAATGTTTGGCATATTGCTCAAGCTCGTGATTGTAGAGTGCTCGATTGGGTAGCTTTATTGGGAGTTTTTTGCTTCTTTAAGTAAAGCCCGAAGCCGTTGCGGGACTTTTTAGGAAAAATACCGCTTCCTTTCTTCGCAAGCTCTTCCATGGCTTGATCTTCCAACTTCTTGCGGGCGTTCTTTGCATCTATCACGACTTTGGCTACTCCACTGGCTCCGCCGGCAAGAGCTCCAAGTGCCGACAACTCCGCAAATTGGGGTATTAGAGGGAGAAAACCATTCAAAAGGAATCGCTCGAGGTACAAGGATTTTCTTGCGACCTCCTGTTTTCTTAATGACTGCTAGGGCTGCTCTCAACGCCAATAACGATGTCTTACGGACGTCACTTCTAGATCCGGCAATATCTCTCTTGATTGGTAGAACCACATTCTGTCGAAAAGATTTTTTTCCACATCATTTTTTGATTCCAAGCCCTATCTTGCGTTTAGCCTTCATGCCTGTAGTTATTAAGCTAAAAAGCTGCTTTTTCTCCAAGTGAAGCGTCCTTTGACTTGAATCTCTATCAGGCTCGATTTTCCGCCAAAGACTTGTATTTACTGTAGGCGATATCGTGCGTTCGACAAGCAGCGTCTGTCTATTGATTCCCTGCTGACCCTTGGAGAGACGGTCTTAAAGTTTTGTACCGGGTCCACAAAACTGATAACCAGGTAGATGTAGTTCAAATGGTAATTTATTGATTGCACTATTCAGTAGACTACCTCCTTTGGGAGTTAGCATGATACTGATTGAAACTGAGATAGACTGCTGTATTTAATTAGTATCCGCAATAAGGATGATGTCAGTATATCGTAAGATGTATATGAAGCAACAAGATGTCCAACTGCCTATCGAAAATTTAGACTTTGTTGAAGAATCGTTGTCATCAGCAAGTCGACACGGACAATTGTTTCCAAATTCCCTATGAGCAGCATTCTGCAGGCCTAGTGGTTGCGGAAAGACCAACGCATCGTTATCACTGCTATTCAATGAAAACGGCCTACGATTCGAGAACGACTACATCTATTCCAAGTCATTCTACCAACCAAAGTACCAGCTCTCACAAGACGTTCTCAAGCTGGTTAAAGGTGTATCGTATTTTCCCTTTAAAGACAACGAAGAAGTAATTGATCCGAGTGAGGCACGCGAATGTTCACTATTCATTTTCGATGATGTGAATGGTGATAAACAAAACAAGATTCAGAATTTTTTTTCGATGGGAAGGCACAGGAATATCCATTCAATATATTTATGTCAAACGTACCGCAAAATACCTAAGCAACTGATTCGACACAATTGCAACGTAATTGTCATATTCAGACAAGATGAGGTAAATTTGAAGCACGTGTTTGATGAGCACGTGTCTCCCGACATGGGCTATGATAAATTTAAGACAATGTGTTCGCAATGCTGGCAAAATCGTTTTGGCTTTAATACAATAGCTAAGGACTTCAACTTTAATGATGGCCGCTACCGTAAAGGATTCGATAAATATATAAAGGTTCAATAAAGATGATTGCTGTTAGTTGATAAAATTGTCTTCATTGAGTAGCAACATTGCTACCTCTGCTCGAAAGAAAAAGATCAAGCAATTGGCACGTTCTATCCGCAAAAAATATGTCAGCCTCAAACTGGGACAGTCGGAACATGATGAAACATTGAATAAGCTTTTTGGACCGGTAATGACACCGCTACAAGATATTGCCTCAACTACGGCAAAAGTTCTCACTAAGATGCCAACACAGACCATTAAACGTGAAGTAATTAAACAAGAAGTGCTGCCACGAGTAAAAAAACATCAGTTGGAAGAGACACAATATCTCGATGAAGAACCAATCGCTGAAACTAGTATGCATACCAATGATGATGATGAGATTGAGAACGAAACCTTTTGCGAGGATCCCAGTAATCTCTCTAAAGAAGCAATAGAGGACTACATGGATCAGTATCCTCCAGTTGCACACAAGTATCTTGAAGACTTTATCACTAAAAGCGATGATATTGACAACATATATGAACCTATATATGACGCTGCAAATTCCAAATGGTTTCTTGGGCAAAAGGAAATCAATTTCAGTCGTAGTACAGGTCACATTATCGTTGATGGGTTACAGTTTCGAGGTACTTTACAACTCACCTGATTATGCTCCGGATGATTTAGAAGCATACCGAAAAATGTTGGTAATGACATCAGCACACAAGAATACAGCAGGTCGTTTGAAAGCTTCAAGCCTATATAAATATACTGAAATTATAAAGCCAATGTTTCCTCCTTTGACAAAGAAGCAACGTTTTGCTGGAACTGGTTTGAAGTTAACTTACAATAACAAGCCAATGGAATACGTCTACTGGGATGACCCCAATGAATTGGTTGAACGGTTGAAACTACTGATTGCATCCAAGGAAGCAGTCAACACCTCTCACGACAACGAAATAATTGCCATTTTAAATAAACTTAAGGAAGCTAATATTATACGAGATAAATAAATTTCGAAATTGAAAGTGTATATTATTCCTTATCCTATGGCAAACATGTCAGTTTCACGATGACTTTAAACAAGTTTGGGCGTAGTGCCCATCCGCAACTAATGTCATCAGCATCACATAACCTAGCTTTTATGAAAGTGCCGTTTTCCTTTAACGCAGGGGGTAATATCGATGCTGAGAAGCTGAAAATTACCAATGTCGAAATACCGACGAAGGCCATGGATGCCGCCAACAAGCAGTACGTTGATAAGAAAATAGCAAACGGACTTCAACAACTACATAGTGATTTTCAAATAGCTTTCAGCAACTACACTGGTGAAGTTCAGCAAACCTTATCTGTGTTTAAGCAAAACGAAAAGGTTAGCGAGGAACGTGGAGCTCCAAACTTTGCTGCAATAAATACTCGCATGTTGAAAACCGAACAAGCTATGGAAATCCAACTACAAAATATATCGCTTCTCATTTCAAAATTCAATGCATTAGAAGCTCAGTTGGAATCAGCCCGGAAAGAATATAAGGAAATCATCACAAAATTTGAAGCCTTATTTAATGACAATTGTATATCACATGACATGCAAAAACTACATGATGATATTGCAAATCAAATGTTAGAAAAAAATCAAAAACTTGAAGCAATCGCAGACAGTATTGCTGCAATTAAAAAGCATCATAAGGGTCAATAAAAAGATGCCTTTATCTATTTTTAAGAAGTATACAAGATGGCTCCTATAGCGAAACATTCCAAAGAAAAAGTTCAAGTCTTTAAGGAACTGCATAGACCTGTGAAACGAAAGTTTCCTCGCCGACGTGTAATAATCAAAGATTTCGATGACTCCTGGCAGTCTGACCTCGCACAAATGGATCTCTATGCAAAATCCAATCGTAATTTGAGGTTCTTCCTCGTGGTGATTGATTGCTTTTCAAAGTACGTGAGGACGAGACCGCTGAAAACGAAATCCGGTGATGAGGTAACTCGTGCCTTTGAGAGTATTCTCAAGGAAAGACGGCACCCGAAAAATCTCCGAACCGACCTTGATAAGGAATTCTACAATAGTTGCTTTCAGAAACTAATGAAGTCATACGGAATCAATCATTATAGTACATTTAGTGAACTGAAAACCGTAATAGTTGAACGAGTAATTAGAACGCTGAAAGAACGGCTCTACAAGTACTTTAGTTTGAACGGCACCTACAAATGGATGGATATTCTACAGGAAATCGTTAAGGACTACAACCATCAAAAACATTCCAAGACAAAGATGAGACCTGTGGACATTAATAGGAAAAACGCTCGAGATATTAAAGTATACAATAACCTGAAAATTGCTGGACCAAGAAAACTGAAAGTCGAAGATGTTGTACGAATAAGTAAAACCAAACACGTTTTTGATAAAGGTTACCTTCCTAGCTGGAGTGCGGAATTGTTTAAAATTACGTAGGTTAAAATAACTAATCCAGTTACGTATATTTTGGAAGATTCAAGGGAGCTTTTACGAAGAAGTACTGCAAAAGGCCGCCTATCCTGATGTGTACCTCGTCGAGAAAATTTTGCAACGAAAAGGCAACAAGGTTAAAGTTTGGTGGCTTGGGTTTGATTCGATCCACGACAGTTGGATTGGCACTGAAAACAGATTATAACACCAAGGCTAATCATATATTGATAATAAATTATCATAAATATAGGCATGTGCTTGCATTGCAAAATGAAGACATCACTGTAAAATATGCGAAAAGTTTAAGTCAATATATCACCAAACTTAAACGATTACAGAAAGATATCAAATTTTATTGTGAAAAACAACAAGTGATGCAACATTTAAAAGCCTTACATATATGATGATGGTAATGGGGAACAGAGGAGCTCTTAGCAACAAGAGATCTACTTTACCATCTTGGCGTAGGAACACATATTTGAAATCAACCGCAATCAGGTAGTGGAAGGGGTACAACTATAAAATTGTGAAAATTCCCTACATATATTCCCAGTCCCAGTTTACCTCTCGAGTGATTTGTGAAAATGAGTAGAATCAGCAGTTTTCAAACCATTGATAGTGGTTATAGTAGTGATTCTACTATCAATTACAGTGCGGACTTGGATAGAGTGTTACAAATGTATGATGAAGCTGCCAAAACGGAAGACTATTACTTGCTGCATTCGAGATTTCCATTACTGAATTCAGAGTATGATGTACAATGTGCACTCAGTCCTGCAAGATCCTATTCTCCAGTGGTTATCTTGCAAAAAACACCTGTAGCCGCTGGAACACCAACGAAAATTGTAATGACTATGTACGAGTGGGAAGATGTCATCATTGAGTTCAAGCTCCTGAAAGCAAACTTTTTTGAAAATGCCACACCTCCAGAGTTTGCTGCCCCAGTGACCTGCGGAGATTGTTTCCATCTATACCAGATCCAGTATGAAGACGTCAAACAAGTATTGGTGATGAAAAACATTTGCGCACTATATTTGGATTATAGTGATGTGGTTGAACTCTTAGCTATTAACCCTATTATCTCAAGTAAAATAATTTGTTTGGAGCGCTTAAATTTCTGTACTTTTTATTATAAAATAATAGATGAAATTTGTTTATGGTCAAATTTACTAAATCGTTTACCGATTGAAAAATTGTTAAAACCATTTTGTTTAGATGACAGGTCTCCATTATGTATTGCATTAAAAGAACATATTTATTATTATAAAAACATTATTTTGAGAGATATTGACATTAGAAAAATTGAATAAATACTCATAAATTACAAAAATTATTGTTTATTTCACCAGTGCTACACCATGGAGTGTCGAGAATAGTTCCAAATATACGAAAATCGATTACGTACCTTTGAAAACTGGCCTTCCGACTTCCCTGCAGAAAAGTTCGCAAGAGCAGGGTTTATCTACCGACAAGATGCAATAGAATCCGATGGCAGCTTAAATGATGCTGTTGAATGCCCATTTTGTGATACACGTGGTTTCAACTGGGAAGATGGTGATGACCCTGTTGCCGATCATCTGGACTGGAATCCATATTGTCGCTTTGTTGATTTTGATGACACTTACCACATCACCAGACCTATCAGACATAAAAGCAAAGTGACATTTGAGAGCAGACTTGAGACGTTCAAAAACTGGCCTATTACCTTGAAGCAGACACCCACCGAGCTTACCAACGCCGGCTTCTTTTACACGGGCTACGGTGACAGGATCACTTGTCATTGCTGTGGCTTAGAGCTTAAGAATCTTTTAACTTTTGATGATATTACAGAGCTTCACAAAAAGGGATCAGCTAAATGTTTATTGCTTAGAGACTGCCCACCAAATCCCCACACTGATAATAATACTTGTAAAATTTGCTTAACTAATGAAATGACAATTGTTTTTATGCCATGCAGACACGTTGCTAGTTGCTTTGATTGTTCATTGAAAATAGATCATTGCTCTATATGTAGACGGAAAATTTCAGGTTATTTAAAAATATATGTATGCTAGAAATAAAAAACAAAGTTACCAATATGCTGTTTTATTTAAAATGAATAAACATAGACTAATAACATAACTACATCAAATATTACTTATACATATATCTTGAAAGTAAAAATGAATTTAGAGGCTGTAGTGGCCCAAGGGTAAAGTATCATATGAGTCTTTTAACATATAGCGCTTGTCATCAAAAGGTCTGAGGGCGATTTTTGTCTGCTCTACACTAAATATGTTATGACCATATGATCTAATAGAACGTTGGGAAGCAATAGTTTGCTTGTTTTCTTGCAAACAATAATACTATTTTTAACTACATTGTATTTTACACCTTTTGACTTTTTGATGCATTTTCCCCCTAGGGTTAGGAAGGTGTATATTTTCGAACGGAGGCATACAAAATGTGAAATAATGTAGCATATAGCCTCATCCTTCATGAAACCAAGCACCTTTTTATTAACTAGGGGGATGTAGATATTATCGGGGGGATAGTCTGATGTGTCGAAACGATGGAGATTGGGTTTGACGAGCTCCTCATATATATCATCAGAAATTATCTCAAGCAAAAATGAATCAGTATCGATGTATAGAAGTTTGACTAGACGACGAGGGTACTTTTTATAAATGAAATCATAGAGGAAGTCATTCATTAAGATTTTTGAAAGTTCCGGAATTGCGCACACGATATACAGAGGTTTATTGAAGAGCAAATCAGTTTTGTTTAACTCAATTTCCATCAACTCATCATCGAATATGGTGCGACTGTGAAATGCTGGGGAAGCAATAAGATTTTTAGCACCGTATCGGCCTTCCCAATGGTTGACTAGTTTAAAGATACGATGCTTTCGAATATTCTCCATAGTTTTACCAAAAACTGCGTTATTCATAAATTTGAATAAATTCTTCTCAAAATCAGTAGTCGCCTGAGCTCTTAGGGAAGTATTTAGATCCATATAGGACTTGAGCCACGGAGACTGTTTGAAATTCAACACCCGGTGAATGTGTTTGAGAATGATGCCATTATTTTGTCTATTCATTGGGTTTTCTCTCCTCCAAATTTTTTCCTGTAACAGATAAGTATTTAAAAATTGTATATGTAGAACAAAGTGTAGTAAGGCAATTTCGTAAAATTGCCCGGATTACTGGCTGTCTGTACAGAGATTCTTCCTCACAGTTTTTCTGAGAGAAAGAGATGTCTATAAAATGATCAACCAGTATTCCTGTATATAAGTAATGTATTGTATATTGTGTAATACTTATCTGTGTATGGAGACGTTTCAACTCCGAGTCTGGAGTCGTTGTCAATCGTTTAGTGTTGTTTTCGAGGTTTTTTTCCAAAAAAATTTCGCTTTGATTTCGAATTTGTTGTTTGTCAAAAAATTTGACCCTTTCTAACTGATTTATAGTTTTATTTATAAAGTCTTGGGGATATTCGTTTTGAAGTAGATGTTCTTTGATAATATTGACTTCTTTGTTAAAGATTTGGGTGGATGAAGATATGTTTTTTGCTCAACATAATCATAATAATCATAATCATATTTCCTTTCGTTTTAGCATCTTTAGTTTCGCTAACGATACATGATTGATGATTGAAGTTAAATTAACAAATTGATCGGATTTTAAAGTGGATGCCAGCTCATCCAAAGAAGATCCCAGAAATCTAAATGAGTGGATAAATCTAAATTTTATTTTTGTGTCCTTATTATGTTTAGTAAGGCAATATACTTCTCTTTATTGAGTGGAAGAAGAGTTATTTGATCATGCTTGGCGAGATCCCTAATTTTAAAGTGGGAGTCGTATCCACTTAGGTTGTGGAACACTACTGAACCTATGAAGGACTCACGATACCTGGGGTTACAAGAATTATGTGAGTAGCCTCTAAATGTATCGGAAAGGTGAGAGTGTTCTCTAACGATTTTATCTTGAGGTAAAAAGGGCTTCTCACAGATATGGCATGTGCTAGATGCATCTTTGAGACTAACCTCCACATTGAGAGGTACAACATCGGTTTGGACTGCACGAATTTTGCCAAGTTTGACATTTCAGTGGTGAACTACTCCATATAGTTAGAGCCCGTGAAGCTCCTATAGTACGAGAAAGAGTCATCATAGGAACATTTGAAATAATAACCAGCACATAAGGCTGAATGCTGCTGATATTTATGAGTTTTGGTAGAAGTAGTATCGAAAATTGGTAAAAGTATCGACTCAAAATCTGCATAACCAATTAAAGGAAGCCTTTCTTGAATAAACAATTATTAAACTGAATTACAGTTTTCTTAGGAAAAGATATTTTGCAATTATTTACATTTATACAATATTCAATGTGGCTGTCAAGGCTGGTGGGGTCCCTAAAATGATTTAGACAACGATCGTATAATATTTTTTTACTTTTATGCTTGCTAAGTTGATTTCAAACAAGACGTGATAAATTTTTAATTAGGCAGAAATGATATTTTATTTTCTCGTCATTTACTGTTAATTCTGACATGTTTGTCTAATTTACATTTAGTGATTCGAGCTGGAACTGTTTCATAATACTCATTATATTTTGCTTTTATCAATTCTAAGACATATACATTAATAGAAATATTAGTAAGTTTCTCAAACTTAGTAATTTGCTGTAAGTCATAGGAAATGTCAAACCAGTTAGATTTAATACAGTAGATGGCTCGGGGTAAGCTGATGTTCTATCAACATTAATGGCTGAAGGGTACAAATGTGCAATAACGCTGTATAAAAAACAAAGATCATCATCATAGTTCTTAATATTGATTACAGCATGTTTCTTAGAAATTGATTCTGGTAATCTTATGAAAGATGAGGCACCATTTCCAATTTCAAATTTATTTATGTCTATTTCTAAGTTTAGAACTTTTTACAAACTCCAACCTGATTCCTTTTCCTGAAATTCCTCTAATTTACGTAAAATTTCGTTCCCAATGTGTTCATAGAACCATCCATTCAAATCTGTACCCCTATCTATTATCGCGTTTTTTGTATTAAAATATTTATATTCCATAATTTCCTCCATTCCAGATTTCTTTATGAATTCACCACAAAAGGTCGTATTTACTTTAAGAGTAGGCATTGTTTTCAAAGTATTATTTATGCGCGCCTTAAAAAGGAAAAATGCATCATCTAAAAATTTAAAAATATTGATATGAATGAGATTAATGATTACACCTGTTCGCACTCGTGAGCGAAACGCTGACTCTATATCATACCACTTAACGCGATCACTTCTTTTTGACTTCTCACCAATTCCCCCACCCCTTTTGATGTTAGAATAATTTTTCAAATTATTTCTAAATCTGATCCCCGAAAAGCTCTGTTACATAAAATTAATTGTTTTTTACTTAATTTCAACCAATTAGATATTTGCTCTGGAGAGCAACGTTTCTTCGAGAAAATTATATTTGATGCTAAACCAAACTTGTTAATACTGTCGGTGCTAATATTCGCAATAGCCTCTGAATTCATTTTGACTCATATAACAATATAATAAAATATTACAAACGTGAGAAATATCAATGGAATATTAACAGTAAAAGTATAAATGAAGCATGCAAAATTTATAATAAAAACTTACAACTAAATTTTTTTATATTCAATCCGCAGAAATTTGAAACAGAACTCAAAGTTGTAGTTTGTCTCCAAGTTGCTGCAGCCCGATGAATTCGATGTGGAACTTTCCACCGCCAAATTTGTCTAGGTGTGGTTTATATACCTGATTGACCCGTTTCGGCAGGAAGGTTACGTGGTCCTCTAATTCAAGTAAGATGGTTTCACCGTATCTTGGGTTGACCAGTTTGGCTGCCACAATTCGATACTTCTGGTTAAGCTGCAAGCCTTGAATTTTTATTGCCGGCTTATTGTCAATCTCTGCAGAGGAAACTGCATTAAATTCTATCAAAAAATCCATTTTCTATAACAGAAATAAAATACTATGAACTTGGTTGCGTCTAAACTCTAGTAGTTTTTGAAAGACAGGCACAACATATTGGAAGCAAATTACCAAAAATTTAGAAATAGAACATTGAAACTTTAAAAAAAGCAGACAGAAACTACTTGATTCGAAAAACAAAACAACAAATTTATAATGAATCTAAACACTCCTAATAATTTTTGAAAGACACACACAAAATATTAGAAGCAAATTAACAAAAGTTGGAACTAGAACATTGAATTGAAAAGCAGCCAGAAAATATTCAATTCGAAAAACATACTCTATTAATTTCAAATATTTTGAAGGGCAGTCACAAAATACTAGAAGCAAATTAACATAAACGAAATTAAGTAAATCCTCACATAATGTTTTTAGAACAACACACACTATCACTAGATACACTTAAAAAGCGATCTCTTTGAAAGTTGAATTAGCGGTTAATTAAACACAGCACAAACACAATCACTAGATGTAGTTGATATGTGATCTCTTTGAGAGTCGAATTAACAATGAAATAAAAATTCGCAATTATTTTATTTATCATTTGCGTATAACTAAATTGCCGTTAGTTCCAGAAAAACAACTAATTAATGCTTATCATATGGGAACTTCCTGCAAAAGTATATTGCTGCAAACAATATGATAACTGTATCAAACCACAGCTTCCTGTAAGTTCATATAGCTCGGTTTCATTTAGCGTAAACAAGGTATCACAGTTTCCTTTCGCTGCGGTCATCATTTCTGTTGCGGTTTCGATATCTAACATACCAGATATAATGTGAATTTATTATCAGGAATTTTTAAATAATTACGGATTCATGATTTATATTATTTTTCGATTTTATTAACATTATTTTTAAATAAATACAGATTCATGATTTCAGAATTTATTTTTTATTTATTAATAAATACAGATTTTTATTCATCCCTCAAGACGTAAAAAATTCCTGGTTCCACCACGAGTAAACTAATCGTATCTGGGAACCCTCCTATTGCTGGTCGCTGAGTTATACCTCCTCCAGGGGCGAACTGAGCCTCTATGAAATCAGTACGACCGCCCATACCTGCACGTTTCATTTGGGGTGGTCCTATATCTATTTCAACTCCATTTGGTAATCGATGGCTAAACAAGCAAGTATTTCCAAACGGACATTTGGGTTTGCTTTTTCGGAAATACCTACATCGTATTTTTTAATTTTTTTCGTTTTTCTCAACTATATAACGATCTTTTTCCGCTTTCTGGTAATAAACCTCAGATTGATAGACATAAGGAGACACAATACGGCATTCTGGACAGCCTCTGCGAATATTCAATTCAAAGTTTTTATTTTGATGCCATCTTTTTACGCATGGGAAGCAGAAACAATGGTTACAATTTGGCAATAGTCCAAAATTGTTAGTTATCTCTTCCAAACATATTCCACACCTTTTATTCATAGCGAATTGAATAAGACTGCACCTATAGCCACAAAAATCTAATATTTGTAGTGTTTGCTGTCGTCACACACTCACGAAAATAAGTTAAAAGAATTTATTTCTTTTATTCAGTCTTGAGTTGAAGCTGTAACAATCCAGACATGAATTTGGAAAGTTTACTTGATGACGAAGAAAGATTTAATATGAGTGCAGTGCCAACGAGAACTATACAGCCGAAAGATTTAACTGGAAAGCTAAATCCCAAAAATGGATGTTACGTGGTACCAGACGTTTTAACAACTGTGATTACCTACAACGGACGCACTTGCAAATATGCGGCAGTACCAGAAATTTTAACAATTAACATTACCGATACCGAGACCCTCTCAAAATTGCTGAAAAAAATCTACATTTAACGGTGGAGAGTTACACGATGTTTAAAAAATACTTGGAATTTGCTTATGGTTTCCATAACGATCCTTCACATGGAAAAGGTGAACCTGACACTGTATGGGCTGATTGCCAGCTTTGTTCCGATGGTATTTCTTATGATCTGAGTATATGGTTGGATGAAGGCGGCCTTACTATATTTTGTACAAAACAAAACAACAAATAGCTTTAATTATTAAGGATGTTCTGAATATTCATAATATACTATATGCTAATAAACTTATTTAAACAGTTGTCTAGTTTTAATATATCCATTATTTTCACCTTAAATAAAATTCAAACGTTTGAAACAAATTTTTCCAAGTCTCAAAATTATTACGCTCGGCCTTGAATCATCCGACAAAATCAGAGATTCGAAGGAGTTGCCATTCTTGCGCAGGTAGGCGCTCGCTTACGAAAACTATAGACTCGAAGGAGTGGACGTTCTCGCGAATGCAGGCTTAAGCAAAAGATTTTAAATTTTTTTACAGACAACAAAATACCATATCCCCCCATCCAGCCCCCAAATATCCAACCGAACAACGTCCAAAAACACGCGCCCGCGCAACGGGCATATACTATACCTTTTTAAATAAACATTTCTTGATTAACCGCATTAGCGCAGCTCGGTGGACAACTGACTTTGTAATTAGGCAAGCCGCGTTCGATACCCGGCCAACTATTTAGCTTTTTTCCTCTCTAACCACCACAACCAACAACAGATGGCGTGCACCCCTGCAACACACGCAACCCACAATACAATTGCTTTCATTTATTAACAACAGATGGCGCGCACCTCTTTGACACACCCAAATGTCTTTCGCGCACCCCTACGACCACCCCCAATGTCTTCTTCTTCCCAATGGCTTCTTCTTATCCAAACACCACCTACCAACAGCTCGGCAGTAGCTCCCGGCGAGAACTCGATGACTGGTTACCTTTATGCCCACTTCCGCTCCAGAAACCGCTTTGCTTATCTACTCACGTATACCTTCTTCACTTACATATATATATTTTTTGATATTTTCATTTGTCACAATAACTTCTTCTTCTTAGTTTAGTTGGCTCGAAATCGTCTTCATAGTAAATTTTCTCCACTAATAATAGTAGTTTATTAACTCTATCTTGGCCCATAATTGTACGTATATATGTGGACTTCTACCCCTTTCAGGCTGGAAAAAGACCTGTTTTCCAACTTATGTGTTTTAGTTTCAGATAAATTACCAAAGGAAATGAAGTTTACACGAAGCTTAGTTATCCGTTATTTTAGGACTGTACAGTGAATTAATAAGGATAATCTTTTTAGAAAAATTATTATATCATAAAGGAAAATTTTGCTGCCCCCAAAATCATGCCGCCCTAAGCCCGGGACTTACGGGTCTAGGCTTAAATCGGCCACTGTGAATGGCAATGACAACAGTTTAGTTATGCTGTTGATCTTTTTTTTTTTTTCTAAAATCGTTTCAACACCCTCACCCTATTCCATTTGAAACTCTCTTTCATCAAGCTCAACGCCAAATGCTCCAGCTCATTGAAGCACTTTTGAGCGAGTTTAATTAATTTTAATTTTAAGCAATGAGCCAAAATAAGACGCGTCTCAATTAATATAAACGTTAATTAGATTAGAAAAACGTACTTACTTTATATACTTAACATTTAACTGCCCGTGTCGCCAAATTTCTGCTCAACGAAAATTGCGCAGAATATTTTGCAATGTTGCCAGCTCTACATGTTAGTAGTATTACAGACACGGTGGGTTCATTTATAAAATTTTTATAACTCACATTAAACGTCTTTATAGTCTATTGAAATTTTGCCTCAGTCTGCAAAATGGTGACAACAAACTAGCATAGAACATTTATGTTTTTAATCGTGCTGATTACGAATATGCAATTAGTTTTTGCCGCAAACGTGAAGTAAGGTGTGCAATCTCCATGAAATAATACAAAAACAGGTTTTTTATGATTTAGTCAAAAACTACAATCAACATGAAGAAAATAACTACATTATAGTATTACTCGTAAAATTTTACATAGAAAACCTATAGTAACTTAAACAAAATGAAACTGTTGTCCAATTTTTTAATTTAGTTTGTCATTTTCCGAATACACGGAATTTGCGCGCATACACTCCAATAAATCTATAAGTATCGTCAATATGCTTACACTGTTCTGTTGGAATTAGTTTTAATTTGGAAGAAATTTAAGAGATCGATTGTACTGCAATAACGAATTTGAGGTATGTCTGGGTTGTGAATCTTGGAGACAATATTAATTTAGTAGTTTTGCAGACAATTTGTAAAAATTGACTTGACATTCAAGTTAGTGGAAAAAATTGTGTGGGATAAAAAAAGGTTTCATATTCTGCGTTGTTTTGTATATTCTTACTATCCTAAAATAAATAACGTGAGTCTTAGGGTTAAGTTTGTGGTTTAGTGAAGTAAGAACCGATCAGTGGTAACTTATTTACTTAATTTCATGAATTCATCTATTATTTCCCCCACGGACGCTTCTTAAAAGTGATAAAGACGCGCAGGAAGTGTAATATATGTGTTAGAATTAGTGAAAATGCCGGAAGTCCAAGGCCGCCTGGCTCTGTATATATCGTTTTGTTTATTATCTGTTTAATCGGACTCCCATTCACATAATTTTGAAGAATAACTTTTTCAATTTCATTCCCAAGTTCATTTTTTTTACAATATTTTCAGTGAATTGGAAAAATAGATCAAAATTTTTGTTCCGAGAGGGACATTCTTGGAAGAAGAAGAATAATTATAAGAAAATTTGGTAATTTTCTATAAGTTGCTATACGATTTCGATGTAAATTATTACGAGGAATACAATGACATTTTCATATTTATTGTAGTTTTCGAGTAAAATGCAAATAATCCGTTTTTTAGGGGGGGGGGCTATGGGAGTTTTACCCCTTACTTCACGTTTGCGAAAAAAATCAGTTATAGATTCGTAATCAACATGGTCGAAAACATAAATATTTTGTGTTAGTTTTCTGCTACCTCATTTTACAGAGTTAGGTAAAATTTCAGTGAACTAACTTATTTGAAAATATAAACAAAAATTATTGAACATAATAATAGTGACAACAATGTTGTAGTTTCTACAAGGTGGAATGATTACAGACACATCAGGTTGAGTTATAAAATTTTTACACTCACACTAAGCGTCTTTATTTGGGCAAAACAAGAACTAGACTTATTCAACATAATAATGGTAACTAATATCGCACAGCTGATGGCTTCGTTATCGATTGAAGTCAATTCCAACCTACAAGATTTACCGGGCCGTAATTCATCGTCTTCTTATACTGTTGCCGTATTCGAGATGATTCTCTCTCTATTTTAGGACATCCATCGATTAAAATTTCTCATGTCCAGAATGACATAGAGATGTTTCCCCATTGATCGAATTGTTATAAAGTTATAACACTATTTTTTTATTATGGACAATAAATATAAATTACTCAGAATATCTAAATAGAATGAAACCTGCATCTGCATCTGCTCTAATATTTCGTCCGTATTATTTTTAACCATAGACACATAACATTCATCGATTCGACGAAAATGCAATTCACAAAATGTCAAACTCCTACAGTGAGAGGCATTATGGTTCCGAATTATGTAAAAGTGGTCAGCTCTCTTACAAGTAGTCGTATTCGATCCACAGTTTGAATATTCTGGGAAATATTGCCAAAGTAGTCGTGGTTGTGACAAACGGTTAAGTTTTGAGTAATATTTGGCAAAGTAGGTGTGGTTTTTCTTTTCAATTTTTCGATATTATATTTAGGGAATCGTTATCAGACGATTTACCGGTCTTTATCATATATTTCACTTAATTTTGTGCCAGAACCGCAAACATCACCAGTTCTAATGCTAATTCAACTATTTGTTACTGTAGACAGAAAGATATATCCGCAGTTATGATAAATATAACATTCTTACCTATAAGTTTCGGGATAAAAGCAATGACATGGGGCAGCTCCAGATTCGGAACCTCTGTAAACCCCAAAATCCTAGACGTCCAGCATTACATCTCTTGTCAACATGAAATTAATTCGTCCAATTTGAAGATGAGATGTTACCATTCGAAGAATTCATAACTGAAGAAATATTTGAAGAAACTGTGAATGTGTGGGGTAGGCATAAAAAAACAAAAACAATGAAAAAATTTCCTCTACACAAAACTACAATGAAAAGGCCAGCTTAAAGCACACGGGCGTTTTGTTGTGTTAACTGCAGCTTTAAAAGACAACCTGAACTTTCAGGACCTGTTTACCACTAAGTATTCTGAACAGTTTATGTCATATACATTTATTAGAAATTTATGGGGACTGCTTATGAGCAGTCTTAGTGCCAAATGAATTACTAAACTGGAATAAATGTTACCATCAACGTGCATCTGTTGACATCTAGAATTAGAATAGGCTTAGCATATCAAGTTAGAAATGGTGTATGATAATGACAAAAGATTGCTTGATTGTTTTATCGGCTTATCTCGGAAAGGAGGATTGCCTCTGGGAAAGTGTTTCGTAAAGGGACTGACTCCTAGTACAAATGGTTCTAATAAAAAGGTGACCACAGAAACTGATATACATCTCTTCGAACTAGTAGTAGTAATTACAACATCAACTTAGTAACGATGACAATATTATCACTTTCACACTATTCGTTCGTACAAGTCAAAACCAGCAAAAATTGTTTATATTTTATCTTCATGCGTAAAGGAAGGCACAATTAACTATGAAACAAAGGGGCCCCACTTATTAGTCCAAGAGGCGTAGATACATTTGATCAGATGTGTTGGGTAATGATATGTAGTAGAAAAATGAATCTGTGACTAAGAGTGTATGATGTCATGTTGAATATCCACACCATGTATCAACAGCTTTAAGTCAATTTGTGCTCGTGATTTTATTATCAACTGCAGAATCCTGGATGAAATTACTGCTTGAAATTCGCAAATATGAAATAAAAAATAATTCAATATTAGAAGGTCGAGACGATGACAGTCCGTGATTTCTAAATTTCTGATTTTTAAGGAGAGCCTGGATTATTTTGCTTGCACATGGATTTTCTCTGTTCTGAATTTTCCTGCGACAGAAAAATAGTCGCATTTTAAAAGAGGAGCGAAGTGCAGTAGTGTATTTTCGAAAAATTGCCAGTATTACTGATTGTCTCTACAGGAAATATTCCACAAATTTGTTCTGTGAGAAAAAGATATTTACAATATGAACAAGTATTCCTGTGAATGTGTTTTGTATATCTGGGATTAGAAAACACTTTTTTTCTTTGCTTTTTTGTATGTCATAAAATCTGTTTTGATCCCGATTTTCTCGTATTTTTGCATCCTCTTTCTCTTAACAAAAGCCTTGTTTCATCCCACACTTTCGCATGTCTTGAAGAAATATGATATTCCAAGGAGTATGTGTACCGTGTACCTTGTGTTTGTGGGTAAATTTACCGCTAAACCTTCAAAGACGTTATAAGTA
This sequence comes from Octodonta nipae, assembly GCA_034190945.1. Lineage (NCBI taxonomy): Eukaryota > Metazoa > Arthropoda > Insecta > Coleoptera > Chrysomelidae > Octodonta > Octodonta nipae. The sequence goes on from CM067224.1 coordinate 49,624,410, forward strand.
ACACCAATATAACATTTTCACAAGATATGTGAACAAATGTAATTTGACCAACCACGTATTAAGTAGCACTGGCGACCACAGGTTAGAAAAGGATAAAACAAATATCTTGTTAAAGAGGGATATGTAAAAAAGTTAACCCAAAAGTTATCGCGAAAATCGAGGCTCTTTCAATAGATCTGGACCGGGTAAGGGACCACGTACTGTTAGAAGATATCTAAGAGGGAGAGGCAATAGGGTCGAATGCCATCTACGAGAGCCTCATACTAGTGAGTTTGAAACTATAATCTTAACATCAGAGGCTTGAAAAGAGCAACTTTTATGGGTTTTAACATCATATCGACTATTTTAGTCCAGGAATATACTTCCAAGCATCTGAGTTGTATGTTTCTTTAATGTTTTTTCTGCTAAAACTTATCCTCACTCTGGATCAATTTATTGTAGGATCTCCTCTTAAAGCATGAGTTCGTCTCTGGAAGCTCTTGTCTAAATCCGGCCTTGTAAGGAATTAATCAAAATTAAACATCTAATTTTCTTATGATTTTTATATAATTTTTCATATCTATATTGAATATTTATTTCTTCATATTCAACTTATTTCACTATTTGAGCCTCATCTGATAATACTGCAAGGACTATATGTTTATTTGATCTGATAATTGCACAGAAATAGCTTTTGTTTGTTTAATAAAATGCACAGAGAAATATCTACATTAGGCTAAATATCCGGAACAATCTCTGAAAGCAAATTATTTTATATATATTTTGCAGAACGCACATCGTTAGAATTTGCTGAGTTTATAATGTAAGTGAATACCTTCATTGACCAATATTCCTTCTAAATCTTCAGCATACTTATTAACTAGTTCAATTGCTTGATTCTTGAACTCATTTGGATCAGATTCAGTTAAATTATATAGCAAATGAAGTTGACATGACGTCTATCATGTTCACTTTACCCCTCCCCTCACATGGGGTATTAAAAACATTTCTTGGCTAGTAATGATTCTCTTATATTTGTTCGTGACTGAATCCGTAAGTTTTTCTGTGACAGGTATCATAACGATAATAATCGTGTATTACAGTATTTTGGCTTTTTTTCATATTTAGGGCCCTTATATTTTGAAGAAAAAAAATAATGAAAACCATACATTTGAAATACGAATGATAAATATGTTTTAAATTCCTAAAGCATTGAAATAATCTAATTTTACATTTCACATTTTCCTAGAAAAAACAAAAACTAAGTCTTTGTGAATCACAAATTGACACTCTGCACCAAAGTCTTCCACCGACAAATCTTAACTGACTCTACTAAACTTAATATCGCGTTATATAGCGTACGTTGAGTTTCCTGCTCGTTCTAGATTTTGTTACCCAGCGTCGAGATTGATGGTTCTTGCTCATCGTGAATACTCTAGAAATTGATGTTTTTATCGTATATGGGCAGGTACGGAGTGGATAAATTTTTATAACGCTGTCCTCCCTTTAATTCTGATCATGCCGATCAGAAACATTCTCTCCATGGTCGATCTAAATGGACCACCTTCAACTTAGCCCTGGGGTTTCGACGAGTCCGGTAGACGACGTCACTAAGCCTCTTGACCATCTCGTATGGACCATCCCAGGCGGGTGTAAGTTTTGGAAATTTACCCTTGCTCCGTTGGGGGTTATACAACCAGACTTTGTCCCTCTCTTGGAACTCGACTGAATTCATATCGTGTCTTCATCCGGTCACTGGTGGCTAACATCGGGCTAATGCTTTTATTGCCAGCATGTTATGTCGGAGCTGGTCGGCATAATCGTTGATGTCTTGGGAAGGTTCTTCGGGGGAGCCAAAAGCCAAATCGCAGGGTAATTGCAGCTCTTTTCCGAATAGGACCCTGGCTGGAGTCAGGCCTGTACTATTATGTACGCCTGAGCGATATGCCAACAGGAATAGGGGAATATGATCATCCCAATCACGCTGGTTATTGCTGACGACCTTGGATGGGTGCTGTTCCATGGTCCTGTAGAATCTTTCCACAATTCCATCGGACTGTGAGTGCAATGGTGTTGTTCTCGTTTTCAGGATCCCCAACATCGTGCATACCTTCTGGAATACATTTGAAGTTACGCACCTGGTCTGAATGTCGTTCTACTAGCACCGTCGCTACCGCGGTTGCCTCTTGAGTGGGTATCGCATATGCCATTTGCTGAAGTAATCCATTGCGACCAGAATGTATTTGTTCCCCCTCTCAGACTCGGAAAACGCACCGGCGACATCCATGGCAATTCTCTGAAATGGGGCGCCCACATTGTACTGCTTCATTCTGCCCTTGGTCCGGGTCACATTTCTGGCAACATTCTCTGACGTCTTCGAAGTAATTTAACCAGCAGTACCGCTGGCGAACTTTGTCTAGGGTTTTAATCATGCCCAGATAGCCCCCGGTAATCCCATCATGTACTTCGGTCAGGATGGCTGCTTCCTTTTTCTTCGGAACTACAAGTTGAGACTTGGTTTCTCGGCCATCAGTGCTTTCCCAAAGTCGCTTGAGCATTCCATTCTCTACTCTTAGAGGGTCCCATTGGGCTCATAACGATTATCTAGCTACCTCGTCCCATCGTGGCCTGGGTGCCCCTATCTTTTTGAGTGACAGGATTGGTTCGATGTCTGGATCAGCCATTTGGTCCTGAATGCACTGTTCCGCTGTCCAGTCTTCATTGGCCTGCACTCGGATCTGATCGAGATACCCTCTCGCTGTTCCGTCTTCAGACAATGTCCGCATTCTGCTCTACAGTGTCTTCTTTATAGGACATCTGCATTTTTATGCAAACGACCGACACGATCTTCAACCTTGAAATCGTATTGCTATAATTTTTCCATCCACCTGGCCAGTTGTCCTTCCGGTGTCTTCATGTCCAGCAGCCATTTGAGGGCGGCATGACCTGTTCGGATTAGAAAATGACGACCATAGAGGTATTTGTGGAAATGGTGTACCGCCCTTATTATTGCAAGAAGTTCTTTTCTGGTGACGCAATATTTTCTGTCCGGATTCGAGAATCCACGGCTGTAGTACTCGATCAACCTCTCTTCACCATCTTGCACCTGGGATAGAATGGCCCTCAAAGCTGTGTTGCTGACATCGGTCTCTAAGATTAACTTGCCGGACTGCGTAGGAAATGCTAGGATTGGGCTGGAACAGAGTGCCGTCTTCAGTCGTCTGAAGGTTGTTTCGCAATCCTGATTCCAACGGAATGTCTCTTTCTCAGTGGTCTGCTGATGTAGTGGCGCGGCATTGGTGGCAAATCCCGCCACAAATCTCCTGTAGTATGAACAGATACCCAAGAATCTTCGGAGTTCATGATTGTCTCTTGGGACTGGCCACTCACGAATGGCTTCTATCTTGTCCTCGATGGTGCGGATTCCTGACTCGGAAACGACATGGCCCAAAAACTCTACTTCTTTTTGGAAAATGGAATACTTCTTCGTCATGAGTTTCAGGTAGGCGTTCTTAATTCTGGAGAATACTTTACTTAGGTTCTTCAGATAGTCGTCGAATGTCTGACCCATGACCAAAATGTCGTCGAGTTATACTAAGCACCTTCTCCATGTCAACCTGCTCAATATATACTCCATTAGCCTCTCAAATGTAGCGGGACCATTACATAACCCAAAGGGCATGACCGTGAACTGAAACAGCCCTTTACTGGTGGAGAACGCTGTCTTCTCTCTGTTGTTTTCGTGTACCAACCTGCCAATATCCACTATTTAGGTCTAGTATGGAGAACCAACGAGAGCCTGCTAGTGTGGTCAGAATGTCATCGATTCGGGGTAGTTGATAGCTGTGTTTCTTCGTGACGTCATTTAGCCTTCTGTAGTCCACGCAAAATCGGGTGGTTCCATCCTTCTTTTTAACTAGCACGACGGGAGAAGACCATGGGCTGATGGATGGCTTAATAACTCCATTTTGTTACATGGACTCGATGTTTTCTTCGACTGCCTGTTGTTGCTCCAATGGTAGTCGTCTATGTGGTATTCTGATGGGTTGAGCCTTTCCGGTATCTATTCGGATGCTGAATGATGTTGGTGCGACCGGTGGTTCCATCTTGACTGTTAAAAATTTGCCAGTGCTTTGTGACAAATTGCTTGGCTTTCTTCTCTTCCTCTGGTGTAAGATGTGTCAAATGGTCAGCAAACTGTTGTAGGAACTCTTTACTAGGCCTTGTTTCTGTCACTGACGTCTGGTACTCTTCTTTGTAATTGATAATGGTCTCTACTGGCTCGAAACAAGCTATCTCTTGACCATTGGCAATACTGATGTTGTTGTTAGACAAATTCATGACTCTAATTGGTATATCTCGTCCAGTTTTAACTATAGCCCGTCCAACTAAGTAGTCATGAGCTGAGTGTATGGGCTCCACCATTCCAACGCAGCTCCCATGATTGCTTTCTAGTTGCCCATGAATAATCTGTTCCGTTCAACCGTGAATTCTGGCTGAAGATTTTGCTACAATTATTATCGAAGTTGCTGAGCTGTTGACGGGCCGTGTCAATACAAATTCCTCATTTATGAATCGAAGAATATCGTATCTCGGGTCAAACATAAATCCATGTTGGCTGATTAGGTCCATACCAAGTATAAAATCGTCCTACTACAATTTTCATGGAGGTCGATGAGCTGTTAAAGGGCTGTGTCAATACAGATTCCCCATTTGGGAACCGAAGAACATTATATCTCGTGTCGAACATGTTGGCTAATTAGGTCCATACCCAGTGTAAACTCGTCGTCAATATTCCAGGACCCTATGCCGGATCATGTTGTCCCCTATCTGTAGCACGACATCTGCCTCACCCTGTATTGACATGGACTCGCCGGTGACTGTTCTGAGCTGGATGTTGTTGGTAACTGGCCGGATTTCTGAAGCTCTCAAAACCCTGGACTTGGCAATGGATACAGAGAACCCGGTGTCGATGGTGACGGTAATTGCTCGGCCATTGATGGTGCCCTTGACGACTAGGCTGTTGCTAGCTGTTTTGGGGGCTGGTGGGTGGAGGGTCAGAATTCGCCCCTTTATGCTGACTGACTGACGGTCCCTGGTGATCGTTCAGATAGCCTCACTCTGCAGTCTCGTTGGGAGTGGCCTGTCCTCCACAACCGTAACATGCTCTTCTGGTCTCAGTTCTCTGTGACTGTTCCAGTAGTTGTTGTTCATACCAGGCAGCAACGCTTGAAATCGTGACTCTGATACTTCCTGGTTCAAGGAAACTTCTGGGACCCTCGGCTTGGGCATGTTCATTACGGCCTCATCCTCCAAAGTCCGAAGTAAAGCTTCATTACTTTTCTTTACGCCAATTAGTCTTGGATTTCTTTGTACTTCCACATATTTGATACCGTTTATGAAATTCTGTGTGGCCAATTGGTCTTTATTGTCTTCTGGCAGGTCTGGGTAGGACAAGTGCACTAAACGTCTAACCTCTGTTTCGAATTCTTGAAGGCTCTTTCCAGATTTTTACATTTTTCCACTTGGTTGTACCTGGTATACTTGGCTTAAGGGCTGATTGTCGTATCTTTTGTCCAGGATAGCGATGATAGCGATGATCTTGTCAAAATTGCCTTGTTCATTGACTGGATTGCTTTGGAGGAGTTATAATGCTGGACCTCTTAAGGAAATTACAAGAGAGGTAGATTTTGCTTGATTATCCCATCCATTAGCTGTAGCTTCAAATTGCCCTTTGTACATGGGCCAAGATGAACTGCCATCAAATGTGGGTGCAAATCATGTTGTAGTTGTTTAATTTCGGTTTTCACTTTGTTTTGGATGGCGCTGATTTGAAATTTTACCTGGTTCTCGATGAAATCGATGCCATCTACTTTGGTTTCAAGAGTATCCACGGTATTTTTTAGGACCTTTATTTCGTCGTTTATTTTTTTTTATCTCTGATTCCACTATTTGCATGCTTTCATTAACTGTTCTGTTGTTCAGTTTTCATTGTGGAAACAAGGTTCTCTAATTCTATTATAAGTTTTTCATCAAAAGATTTCACTAACCTTTGTTGAATTTCCGCTTGATGTTGTTTCTCTTTTTTGTCAATCAGAGCTATTTTTTCGTCTAGTCAATTCGTAACCTGTTTGAAAATATTTTTTGGTAGTCTCGTCCATTTTTTCTTTTTCCATACTTCGCGTTATTCTGGACTTCTAATCACCAAATTATTACAAACTCCGTGGGTTCAATTAATTAATTTTAAAAACTAATATTCACCGCACTTTCTAGAACTTTTCTTTATACGTAAAACATCATATATTTCCATCAGCTAATTCTATATAATAACATCGAAATCATAACAACAAATAAGATGAAAGCAATAAACTAACTGGCTCTACTAAAATTAATATGACCTTATATAGCGTACGTTGAGTTTCCTGCTCGTTCAAGACTTTGTTGCCCATCGTCAAGGTTGATAGTTCTTGCTCATCTTGAAGACTCTAATTGATGTTTCTATGTTCTTTGGCCAGGGACGGAGTGGATAATTTTTTATAACAACATAATTACCCTCTGGGCCTAGGTTTAAATCCACCACTGCGTAATACCGAAAGCCCCAACATTTCCGAATTATACATTTTCGTTTAAATTGACAAGAAACAGTTATGCTAACAAAAAAAACTTGGTACTCGTTAACTTCATAAGCCAAAAATCTGTTAAATTAAATTAATTTTGTGAATTAAAATATTTGTGTGTCAGTTACGTCTTTTCGATGGTATTTTTGCTAGCAATATTGGAAAAACTGCGCGTTACCAAGCGTAGATAAATATAGCAGACCACTTCTGGACCTTCCTTAAAAAACACCATTTAAAAACTATACAAATCGGTAAGCGGTTTTGAAGAAATCGACCAATGTATTAGGTATATTTGTCCATTTCCATGCATGTACGTGTTCAGTTACTTATACCATCCCTTTACGAACACAACACTTCGCAAATTTGAAATTTGCACAATCCGAATTTACAATATATTAGATAACACAATAATTATTCAAGTCGTTTCACAACTGGAGGAACATTCAGATGAAAAAAATACAAGCCGAATTAATAACCTCCTTCTTTTTGGAAGTCGGTTGAAAAAAAAGATACCTTCGGTATTCAGACTAGTATTACACAATATACTAAACACCATTTATACACTGGAATTCTAGTTGACCATACTGTAGATATCTCTTTCTCTCAGAATAACTGCCAAGAAGAATTTCAATAATCCCTGCATTTTATCGAAATTGCCCTACTTAATGTGTTCGATATTTAAATTTTAAATACTTTTTATTGGAGGAAAAAACTAAAAAGAGAAATACCTATGTTATATCAGTTAGACTGAAAGACTCCTTTGTTACAACATTGTATCTTAACTTTGGCATTTCCTTTCATATAATTAATATTTTTGTTTATATCAAAGTAAATGAACGTTTTTTATGTTTTTTTTTATTCTAAAGACAACTCTTTCAAATTCTTCTAATTTGAAAGCTGGTTAACTATAATTCATGACCTTTAGAATTTTTTGTGCTACCTATATATCTAAAAACAACAAATTTTCTAATGTCAATTTTAAATGTCATAAATCAAATTTTCATTTTGCAATCTACATCAATAAATATAAAGACATTGACAACCAAGTCAGAATAGACTTTGAAACGTTTGGTATTCCTACAATATACGTCATTTTATTTCTATTGTGGTGTTATTGCCCAAAAAAACAAAAAAAAAATCAAGAATATGCCACAAACAACGTTTAGAAGACAAGTAAATGAACGTGTTATTAAGGCCATCTGAATTATCATGTTGAAAACTTATAAATTGTTTGTTAAATCGTAGGAAAGTTGAAATTAGTATTTCCAGGTTTACAGTAATTAGTTTATTTTATTTTCGATATTAGTACGTAATAATATACCTGTCAAGATCTGCACTGCACTAATCGGCATAAATTCATTGTAACAATTTGAATAACTAATTTTAAGTATTTCAGAATGTTAAAGTGATTTCAAGTAAAAATATAACTATTAATTTTGTTATCAAAGTAATAAAATTCTGCGCAATCAGTAGGGTTTTGTGATCTTTTCTAGAACACTCACACGCTCACTAGAAATGGCGGATTTCAATCCGTTGCCAAAAAGGGACCAAAACCAAAAATCTACTTTACTGGTTGAACACGGACCACAGCCGCACTACTAGGACAAGATAGATCGTCGAAAGAAGTCAGTTGAACACTGAACCTCACTGCTGGTGGACACGACAAAGGCTCAAAGCTCCCTGAAAACACGAAAGATCGAGTAAGGGATAATCAATTATCAAAATACCAATATAAATTCCTTTAAACCTTTTAATTTAAGAATCTTGATTATTTTAAATATTTTCGAAGGTGCAAATATCAATTTTGTTTTTTTTTATTATCGGAGAAATATTTTCGAAGGAGGAAATATTTAATTTAAAAATTGCGATATGATTATCAAGAATCACGTTTTAGTTATTAGTTATTTCAACGAATTTTGCTACAAATTCTAACAAAGACACGCTAGTTGAGAATTACAAACTCTTAGAAATTGTTTCCAGTCGTTCCTTAATTCATGTGAGCAAAGGCCATATTGTGACCAAGTATATATACTAAAAACAAATCACGTGGTAAAGCGGCACAACTTATCAACTCAAGAAAACGTACAACTTACCCAGAAATTAAGCAATTTTAAATACACAATTTGGAGATTCATGGGATCTTTCATCTTTCATCCAAGATTTACAAAGACTCAAAGAACTCCAAAACTAATCCCCTCTTAACTTTGTTAGTCATCTACAAGTATTAAAAAAAACTTAAAGTCTCACCTCTCAATAGAAAAATGCTCAGTGCAGGTCAGTTGATACTATGGTTTTAAATACCCTTTTGACTGGTCTAGAACCCAGACTAGGTCAAATAATTCATACAGGATATCCTCGAGATTTACTAGAAGCACAAGCCAGATTAAAACTTTCATATTTTGAAAACCAAAAATTTCTAAAATTATATACCAGACAATCCACAAGTCAAATAAAGAAACCAATAAAATGTCTCAAAATGTGGCAGATATGGACATATTGCCTCTAATTTCCAATTTAATCGTTTTCATATAAACCCAACATATAGTTTTCCACTTGGGTCTCGAAAAACTAATTTTCAACCGAGACCCAGTTTCCCACAACGATTCAATCAACAAAGACCTAATAACTTTCTTTAACTAATGAATCAAAAACGCAAACCTTTTTGCCTCAGTTTTGTCAACAAAGCCCTCAAATAAATAATCCAAACCCGCAAAAAATATATTTTTAATAATCCCAAAACTCATCACATACTTGAGTACCCCAACAATTACAAATGTTCAAATTCTAATTTTCAAACTTATGATCAAATTGAATATTTTCAAAATAATTATGTTGAGAATAATTATCATTAATACTATGATGATAACTATTATGAAAACCCACAAGAATTTGATTATTTTCCAAACGACTATACACAAAACAATCCTAAAATTAATTCTTCTTAAAATCAAGAAAATTTTCAAGAATTAGCCTCGGGACATCAACTGCCCAACATAGAGGAAATACAAAACAAATTACAAATTTTAACTTTCAACAAAATGAACCCCGACACGAACCCTCAGTTTTCATAGAACTGAAACTTATAAATTACTAACTGACTCTGGAGCTTCAATATAAATTTTCAAAGAAAAAGCTGTTAAGAATTTTCCCCAATACCCTGAAAGTAAACCAAGTCAAGGTATTACTAATGAAAAATTATTAATAACAGAATCGACACTAATTCATTTTGCCCCTAATGACTGTCACAAAGTTTTCGTTTATAATTTAGATATAGAATTCGATGGCATTCTTGGTCTTGACTTCCCAGATCAATATAATTTGTACCATTGATCTGAAGTCCAACCATTGATAACTTCAAAACTGTCCCATTATTTAAAGCTGGAGAAGAAAATAATTCCCAAAAAACTATTCCAAATGTTCAAAACTCAAATTTAAGAATATTATTGCTGCAAGTCCTATTTCTAAAAATGTCCCCAAACCTTTATTTTCAAACAATATTTCAATCTAAGGAAGAACATAGTCAATCGTTAAGTTAAAATGCAATTATCTAACACTGCTGCCATACTAAAGGCACAAGAAAAAGAAAAAGTCCGGTTACCCCATGCCGATGTAAAAATTAACGCAAATTGTGAATTGTTAACATCAGTATTAAATGCAAACTCAATTCCAAAAACCGTTTCAGACCTTTCTTTAGAACCAATTAATATTTTCAGACATCTTTTTCCTTTGGAAGTGACAAATTAACTTTCACTTAAAAAATAATGTATTCGATAGATACTAATAATTCCAAACCTGTTTACATCAAGTGTTATAGGCATCCTTAGATTCAAAGAAATGAAGTAAAAACTCAAATAAGTAATATGTATAATTCGACCCTCAATTTCCCCATGGTCATCCCCTGTTTTGGTTGTTCCTAAAGAGCTCGACGCTTCAGGAAAACAAAAATGGAGAATTGTGATTGATTATCGAAAATTGAACAAGTTAACCATCGGTGATAAGTATATATCTGATCTATTGGATCAGTTACGTAAATGTCAATATTTTTCTACTCTGGACTTGCTTCAGGTTTTCATCAAATTGAAATCAATGAAACAGATATTCCTAAAGCAGCATTTTCAGTTGAGAATGGACATTATGAATTTGTGAGAATGTTCTTTGGATTAAAAAACCTCCCATCTCGACTTTTTAACGTGTTATGGATAATATTCTTTTTGGTATCCAAATCAAAAGAGCTTTAGTATACATGGATAATATAATTATATACTAACCCACGATTAAAGAACACATTTCCAGACTGTCAGAAGTATTCAAAAGACGTAATTCCAATTTCAAAATACAACCGGATAAATACAAATTCTTAAGACGTGAAGTAGCTTATCTAGGTCATATCATTACCCCTGATGGTGTTAAAAAAATCCATATAAAGTTAGCGGTATGTTAAAGTTTCCAAAACCCAAAAGAAATCAAATCAGTTGTAGGCTAGCGGGTTATTACCGCAGATTTATTCATAATTTTGCAATATAGCAAAGCCACTCATTCGACTCCTTCAAAAAAACCTTAAATTTTTATTAGATAATGAGTATAAACAATCTTTTGAAAAACTCAAAGAAATTCTTACTTCTAACCCAATTTTAAAGTATCCAGATTTCGAATAGGAATTCATTTTAACAACAGATACAAGTGCTTTTGCAATAGGTGCCGTTTTATCTCAAGGACCTACAGGAAAAGACCTTCCAATTGCCTATGCCTCTAGAACTGTTTCTACAGCCGAAATAAAATATTCATTCAACTATCGAGAGAGAAGTACTAACTGTACTTTGGGTCGTTAAAACATATGTGTCAGTATTATACGGGAGACGCTTTTCATTTACTATCGTAATCGACCACCAACTTGGCTTTTCTCAATCCAGGACCCCGGTAGCAGACTTGCCAGATGGAGGTTAAAACTAGAATATATTTTTTAATTGGTTACAAACCAGGCAAAATTAATCGCAATGCAGACGCCTTATCACACGTAAAAATAAACCAAGACTGTACTTACTTTCTCTCAAAAACTAAAATTCATGCATTAATTGAAGACGAAACTTCAAAAAATGACTTTATTGAACCAAAAACCCTTGAAAATGAACATGGAAGAATGACTTCAGAGTATAACAGATTTGTTGAAGTTTACAAAATCAAATCACTAATTGATTACTCAAAAATCGAGATTTCAATTTCATGAATTACTCGAAATAAATCCAGACTTTATTACTGACATAATTAACATATTTTCCAGTACTTCAGTTGAAGAACGAATATATTTTATAATACTTCTTCCTGGTGATGAAACAAAAGTCTCTCATCTATTTTATATTCTTTATAAATCTAACTGAACTCCAACTGAAGATCAGATACCAATAATTATTGAACAATATCATTGTGGAAACAATAGTTTACACAGAGGAATAAATGAAACTCTTAGACGCGTAAAAGAAAAATATAATTGGCCAGGAATGATTAATAACATTGAGAGAATTTAAGCGCACCCTTCGTAGTAACAGAAACATCAAAGACAAATATAGACATAATTGAATATCCTGATAAAAATTACGCATTAGCATTAGCGATGAGTTTACAAAATGTACTCAAGCATATTCCCTAAGTGATAAAAAAGCTTCCTCAGTTATTAACACTTTGCTGATTATTTTCAAAACTATGTCACACATTGCGATTGAGGCCCTGAATTTAACAATATCTGAAAGACCTTTCAGAACTTTATGATTATAAATAAACATTTTCAAGTGTGAACCACCCAGAATCCAATGGTATAATGGAACGCTTCCATGCCACACTCTCCGAAATGATTCGTGCCAATACAGTCAAACATCCCGAAGAACACTCGTTTAATGTTTTACCCTACGCTGTCATTTGTTATAACAATACAAAAAGCTACACCCATGGATTTAGTCCATACGAACTAGTATTCGGGCATATGTCAAGTAGACCCCAAAACGTTATATAATCAGAAAAATCTTATTTCCAAGTATATTAGAGATATAAATAACCGCATGGAACATTACTATAAAATAGCGAGAGCAAAAATAAACAATAAAGAGAAATCAAAAATTCGGTTAGATAAAAATATATCTCAAAACTAAACTGCATTTAATATAGGAGAAATAATCGCAAATTAAAAATAAATCAGACAATAAATTCACTGGCCCTTATAAAATTAAGGAACTTTATCAAAACTGTGCAAAATTGTTTAATCCAAATACTAATAAAACGACAAAAGTAAATTTCGATAGCCTTAAACCCTATTATTTCTTCTTCTTTTCAGACTTTTAATCCTTGGTGGTAAACACTATTTCAAGATGTCAGTATCAAATATCACCTGTAAATGACACATCCGGTATTTACGTCCAAGAAAAAGTAATTTAAAAATGTCAAATTCAAAATGGATTCTTTAAATTTACAAAGACCTCAGTCATATAAAACAAGCGATTTCAAACTATGAAATTTTAGAACATCTGCTAGATTCATTTAAAGAAAATAACCATCGCATGATTGCATGTAAGGTAGAACTATCAACGCATATCAGTCTCTTAAATCAAATTGTGAAAAATATAGATGAGAAATATAAAGAAATATTTGCTGATACTAAAAGTTATGTAGTTTCAAGTTCAAACAGACCAAAACGTGTCATTATCATTGGACTAGGTAGAATATCGAAAGCTATGTCAGGGAATTTAGACTCATCAGATGGAAAATACTATTCCCAGTGTATCGGTCGCATTACGCGAGATGAACACCAGATAGAGAATTTATTAAAGAAACGTCTTTCAAAAATAAGTGTATATAAATAAAACATAAAAAGTGTTAAATTTTTATGTTTTTCTTATATACACTTATTTTTGATATTTTACTCTCACATATATTATTGTATTTTTATTCTCTGATATATTAAAGAATTTTACACAATTTAGACTTTGATATTGTTATAATGTATTTGTTAAATTACACAGGTCAACATTTGATCTAAGCCGGAACACAGCATGCCGTATAGGGTATTAGGGTTTTTTTTGGGTCGCTGAATACGATGAGAGGGTCGGTTGACCTCCATCCGAGAATTCCACCAAAAAATCCGAATCCGTAGTTTGTTTGACTACGCTTTTTCTCAGAGGTCACTTGAAGGTCAAATCGAGAGTTCTACCAAAAAATGTGAAAAAATTCATGCTAATGTTTTTGAGGTCTCTGAGTCTGAATCCGTAGTTTGGTTGACCTTGGGCATTTTCCCAAAGGTTATTTCAAGGTCAAATCTAGAGAGGTCTACCAAAAAAATCTAAAAAAACTGGCTTATGTTTTTTAGGTCTCTGAGTTCGAATCCATAGTTTGTTTGACCTTGCGCTTTTTCCCAGCGGTAATTTGAAGTCAAATCCAGAGAATTCTACAAAAACTCTCTCGATTTGACCTTCAAATACGATTGAACCTGAAGTGATGAAGGTCAACTGATCATCGTAATCAGCGACCCGAAAAACCCATAGGACACTAAAAGGCATACCGTGTTCCGCATAGTTCAAATGTTGACCTGTGTTATTATTGTTTGAATTTTTGAAAGTATATTCAATTTTGATTCTATTTCTGAAAACTTGATCAACTCTTTTATATAGATGGAAGTTGTTACATCAGTCAGACCCCTGGTGTGAATGTTAAAGCCCAACTTAATGTGATTTAACTATATGAAGGCTTTTTTATAAAACGGTTTTTTGATATTGTATATAACTTTTAAAATAATACAAGGTTAAACTGTATAATCGAATGTTTAATGAAATATGGAAAAAATCAGTAAAGTACAAAGATTACAGTGAAAACTTAAAAACTTAATTAATGCTTCACGTGTCGCGAACGATTTTGGATTTTCACGACCCTCTTAAGACGACTCGTTTATCTCGAGTTTCTTAAACTACTGGTTTTGTAATACATTCTTTCAATGAAGCAAAAATCCTCCGGTAAGCCCTGTTTCCCTAGACCAGCCCATTTTTACCTCAACATTTTACACTCTTTCCATATTGGCTAATTACTTTTGTGTGTATTGGTTTCAGGGAGAGAATAATTTCACATTTCCAGGAAGACCCAGATGGGCAAAATAATTTATTCCCTGCCAAAATAAAAAGGTTCTTTTTCTTACCCAATAACTTTAAGTGTTAGCCGTTCCTTATCGTCACGTACCAACATTTTCTATTTATTTTTATTATATTTTAAATGTAAATATATGTAATGTCTGGGTTCTATATACCCTTGAAAGAATAGTTTATTAGTGGCAAAGAGAAACTTAAAATCTTTTTATCTTTACAAGCCTATTTACCATTTACCTATTACAGACCATTTTCTGTTAAATAGTGCAAACAACAAAATTATATTATTTTATATAAGAATGAAAGAAATTTTGCTTGCATTAATTAATATTTTTTAAATCTATCTAATATTAAATTTCAGCTTATATCTATTTTACGACAAAACAACCCCTTTGATACAACATTGTATCTTATCTTAGTTCAAGTAAAAGCACGTGTTATAAAGACCACCTGAATCATCATGTTGAAAACTTGTAAGTTGTTTGTTAAATCGTAGCAGAGTTGATATTAGTACTTTGACGTTTAGAGTAGTTAGTTTATTTTTGAAATTAGTACGTATTAATACACCAGTCAAGATCTCTCCCGCGACTGCAGTACTCGGCACAAATTCATTGTAACAAGGTTCATAATTAATTTAAAGTATTTCAAAATGTTATCGTGTTTTTAAGTAAAAAAAAGTTTAACATGTTTTTTTTCATTCCTTTGTACGCAAGACAATATATATATATATATATATATATATATATATATATATATATATATAAAATATTGTTTCTGGTCAGGGTACCTTCATCAGTTGCGCTTCCCACAATAGAATGTCCTCTCGAACATTTATTTATGTATTTGATACATAGCAGTAAATTTATAGACGCGAGATGTAGGACCGACATCTAGAGTCTCTTGAAAATCCTAGATGTCGGTGTTACATCTCGCGGCTATTAATTTTGTTGTCAAGTAACACTCATGTACCAGCAAAGTAAAAAGTTCAGTTCAGTTCCGCTAAACAAGGGATATATGTTCGTATAAAAAAGGCGTAGATATAACAAAGACTTGCTCAAAATGTACACTCCAATTTGTAGTGAGCCCAAAATTAATTGTATACAAATTACACTCCAAAAAAATAAAGAGACTGTTTTAGGTTCCTCTCTAAAATTGTTATAAATCAATAAACTTTCTAAGCATAAATACATTGTTTTATGATTAGATATAATGCTTGATTTAGATTTTGGTATATAAAGCAAAAAAACATGGTGTTTAGGATAAAAGAAAAACTCCTTAGAAAACTTTCATCTAAACCAGCGTTGCTCAACCTTTTTTGGCCCCCTTACAGAAATTTTTTTCCGCGGGCTAGTAAAATTTCTCCGCGGACCATTGTGGTGGTCTGCCGGACCAGCCGCTGAGAATAGTTGATCTAAGTGACGAATGGTTATAGGTTTAACGAGGTACATACGATCGTTTTGTGTTTACGTTTGAAACTACTAAAAACTGTAATAATTTTATTTGGTTGGTATTCTAACTGTATTATTTTTTTATAATTATTTAAGTTTGAAATTCGTCTCGATACTGCTAGACTTTTGTAATGAATGTGCTTTAGCGATTCATATTGTTACGAGAAGTCATCCGACAGCTGGTACAATCGGCCATCAGCCAATTCGTGGAAGGGACATTATTCTGATACTTCTGGGAATCCGGAATGTTTTGTCTCTCAACAGGCCGACCGCTGCCGTTACTGGGAATTCCCATAAAGCTTCCAGAAACATAAAAGAAGTTTCCCGATAGTTCCTTGACTTGTCAGAATAATTCCAAGAGAAATATATAAATACGGACAGCTGGCGATGGTCCTATTGCATAGTTAAGATAAATGTAAATAGTTCTGTGAATATAAATTGTCTTAGAGTAATGGAAATAAATTACAGTGAGTTGGACTGTGTTTTTAAATAAATCCAAGAACTGAACAGAACCCATGTGTGTAAATAAAAACATTACAGTGGTATCAGGTGTGGGGTGTATTTGTGGAACTTTAGAAGTGGAAAACAAATAGACTGACAATGGTTAAAAACATGAGTTTGGACCAATTGAAAGTGACTGATATAAAACTGGGGGAAAAGGATTTAGAAATTAGTGGGAAGAAAAGTGAATTAATACAACGGCTACGAAATGCCCTAATAAATAAAGGTAACGATCCCGATACTTATTTGTTTGAAGTTTCTGCTAATGGTGACATGAGTATGTTATTAAAGCAAATGGAAAATTTAAAAGAAACTTTACAAGACAATTCTAAGTCTTTAGAGGAAAAATTGCTAGAAAATTCTAACACTTTAGAGGATAAGCTACAAACATTGCAAGATAATTCTAAGATCATGAAAGAGATGTTAGAAGACAAACTAGCAGCAAATTCTAAATCCCTAGAAGATAAGTTAGTAGAAAAATTGCAGGAAAATTCGAAAACTCTAGAAGACAAATTGTTAGAAAACTCTAAAACCTTGAAAGAATCCTTAGAAGCCCAATAACTGGAAAATTCTAAATCGTTGGAAGAAAATATAAAAAGCATGGTGCAGAAAAATTCAGAAATGCTAGAAGAGAAAATAGTAGAGAATGAAGCTCGAATCGAAAAGTTGAAGCACACGACAGTCAGAAATGAAATGCTGATAGAAGGGTTGAAACAGACAATGGAGAGTGAGAACAGCAAAATACAAAAACAGGTGGTCACAATACAAAGGGGGAAAACTCCATCAAAAACCTAAAGCAGGAAGAGTTTGGAAGTAGGGGATTCAAAAATTGGCTTCGAGGGAACAAGACAAAAAATGAAACCTCCACAATTTGATGGAAAGTCGTCATGGACTAATTATCGGCGCAAATTCGAGGCTACAGCAAAGCTAAACGGATGGTCGGCAGAGGAGAAAGCATTAACCCTCGCTTTAAGAGGGGATGCTACAGATATTTTGCAAACGTTGGATAACCCGGAGCAAGAAGACCACGAACAGCTGGTCAAAAATTTAGAACTGAGGTATGAATAAACCCATTTGGAGCATGTTTACAACTCCCAATTGAAAAATCGCCACCAGAAATCAAATGAATCCGTACAAGATTTTGAAGCTGATATTGCCCGTTTGGTTTGCCTTGCCTATCTAGCCACACCGGAAAATGTAAGTGAAAGGTTAGCAGTGTAAGCATTTTTGGATGGACATCGGGACCACGAAGCCAGACAAGCATTTACCTTAGCTCGACCGACTCGATTAGTGGATGCACTGGCTCGAGCTCTAGAATTCGAGGCTGCGAAAAACACTTGAAGAGGTCAAGTCAGAGTCCAAATCGTTGGCGGAAACGATTAAGCCTCTGTAAGAAAGATAGTAGAGGAAGTCCTTACAAAACAAAGACTAATGAGATGTCGGAAGTGTCGTAAGCTAGGACATGTCCAGAGTAGTTGCAAGAAGAGCAACGGAGTACAGACTTCCTCGTCGGGGAAACTAAAGAATGTCAATATAAAGGGACCATCGTCGACCTATAACCAACAAGTCCCAACTACCAACGCATATGTCGCTTCGCTACGCAACCACGTTAACAGTGTCTTTGTATATAGCCTTATTAATAGGAAACAAATTGCAATGCTGCTGGATACTGGTGCGACGAAAACAGTAATAATGCCCAACACTGTTTTACAGACTTTAATAAAACCAACAAAATGGCAACTGCGAACAGCGACAGGAGAAGCAGCGAAAGTCCATGGTGAAATAGAGGTTGAAATGACCTTGGGAAACACAACCTTCCTACATCAGGCATTAGTGGCAGACATCGAAGACGAAGTAATCATTGGAATGGATGTCATGAGCTCCAAGGGATTCCAGTTAAACTTCAAAGATGGAATTCTGCGAGTGAATGACGAAGAAGTGGTGCTTCATGGAAAAGATGACATAATGCTTCGAGCCATTTTAGCAGAGGATGCTTCCTTAGATGGGAAAGCTAAAGCTGGAACAGTAATGATATTTGATCCAGAACTTAACGACGGAAATGTAGGCAGAGGACTCGCACTAGGGAAGACTCTGTTTCGTGCCAGGGAGATTGTGCCAGTAAGAGTAATGAACCTGAATCATTACTCGGTTGTGCTAAAGAAAGGAACAACTTTGGGCCATTGTTCAACAGGTTCCTCTGTAGTCAGAAGCACACAACATGCAGAAATAACACCAGGTAAACTATCTGAAGAACTGGAAAAACTCATCATCGATTCATGTAAGAATTTCAAACCAAACCAGAAAGCAAATTTGAGCGACATCGTTAGAAACTACCAAGATATCTTCGATGTAGGAAACGGAAAAAAAGGACGGACTGACCTGGTGAAACATAAAATTAATACCGAGGATGCTCAACCTATTCGACAGTCGGCGAGAAGACTACCTCTAGCTAAAAGAGAAGAAGCCGACAGAATAGTCCGCGAAATGGAGGAAGAATGTGTAATTGAACTATCCAATAGCCCCTTGGGCTTCTCCAGTTGTCTTGGTTAAAAAAAAAGAGTGCTCGACCCGATTTTGCGTGGACTATCGGCAATTAAACCACGCTACAAAGAAATATAGCTATCCTCCCCCAAGAATAGACGATACCTTAGATATATTGGCTGGATCGAAGATGTTTTCCACCCTGGACTTGAAGAGCGGTTATTAGCAGGTGGAACTTGCTAAAGAAGACCGCGATAAGACTGCTTTTACCATTGGCTCAGGACTTTACCAATTCACGGTGATGCCGTTTGGATTGTGTAATGCTCCAGCAACATTTGAAAGATTAATGGAAACAGTGTTAAAAGGGCTTTCATGGTAAACATGCCTGGTATATCTTGACGACATTATCGTGGTTGGAAGATCATTTGAAGACCACGTGAAGAACCTGGAGGAGGTGTTTCAGCGACTTCGAAGTTCCGGACTAAAGTTAAGCCTGAAGAAGTGTCAGCTGTTCCAAGAAGAGGTGGACATGTGGTTTCCGCAGAGGGAGTAGCTGTTGATAAACAGAGAATCAAAGCTGTCCAGGAATGGCCGATACCTAAAGATATCCACCAGTTAAGAATTGTCTTGGGGTTATGCACGTACTATCGTCGGTACGTAGCCGGATTTGCCAACATCGCCAAGCCACTTACTAGACTCACAGAGAGGAAGGTGCAGTACCAGGGACCAGGATTGCCAACGATCAATCGAGAAACTGCAAAGAGCATTGACGAGTGCCCCCGTCTTAAGTTATCATTTGCCAGAAGGGAACTTCTTTTTGGATACCGACGCAAGCAATTCCGGAATTGGTGCGGTGTTTTCGCAGATTCAAGACGGTCAAGAGAAAGTCATCGGCTACTTTAGCAAGACCATGAGCAAGCCTGAACGGAATTACTGCGTTACTCGCAGGGAACTCTTGGCTGTTGTAAAGGGGGTAGAACATTTCTACAAATACCTCTATGGTAAAAGATTCCTCCTGAGGACTGATCATGCAGCACTGAAGTGGCTCTTGCAGTTTAAAAACCCCGAAGAACAAGTGGCCATGTGGATTGAGCGGTTGCAAGAATTCGACTTCGAGACTGAACACCGAGCTGGAACAAGCCATAAGAATGCTGATGCCCTATCGAGGAGACCATGCCCTGATGACTGCAAACATTGTCAGCGAGCTGAAGAAAAAGGGGCTGTCCTCTTTAGAACTACCGTCATCGATGACTATTGGCAATCTGACGAGATACAGAAAGACCAGAAAATGGATCCGGAGTTAAAAGAAGTTATCCGGTGGAAGGAAGAAACCGCAAACCTCTGTGGCTGGAGATTTCCTGATTCTCGCCCACCATTAAGTCATACTGGGCTCAGTGGAACAGGCAAGGACAGAAAGCAGATTGTAGTCCCTAAAAATAGGAGACCAGAAGTTTTGAAAGAACTACATGACTGTACAACCGGAGGACATCTCAGCATCTGAGAGAACGCTTCTATTGAGTGAACTGCCAAGCAGATGTTAAGGATTGGTGCCGGAAATGTACAGTTTGTGCAGCAAGTAATGGGCCTCAGAAGCGACCAAAAGCTCCCATATAGCAATATAACCTGGGCAGTCCATTCGAAAGATTGATATTGCCGGTCCATTACCTGAATCCGACTCTGGAAATAAATACATTGTGGTGGTGATGGACTATTTTAGTAAATGGGCCGAAGAGTATGCCTTGCCGAATCAAGAAGCCTTGACCGTTGCTGATGTCCTTGTCAAGGAATGGATTAGTCGTTTTGATGTTCCCTTGGAGTTGCACTCAGACCAAGGTAGAAATTTCGAGTCTACTCTTCTCCAAGACGTCTGCAAGCTCTTGAAGATCAATAAAACACGGACGATCTGCAATCCGATGGAATGGTAGAACGGATGAATAGAACCATTAATTGTCATTTGTCAAAGGTAGTGTCTGACCACCAAAGAGACTGGGACCAGTATCTGTACTTGTTTCTAATGGCATATCGTTCGTCTGTGCACGAGTACACGGGTCAGACTCCGGCCAGTATTATTATGGGACGAGAATTAAGACTGCCATGTGATTTGAAGTTTGGATGTCCCCCAGGAGAAGAGACCGCAGGTGAAGACTATGTCAGCCAGCTACGTCAAAGGATGAACGACATCCATCAACGAGTCCGGTTAAATATCGAGAATGTCAGTGCTCGAATGAAGGAAGCCTGCGACATCAAAGCCGAGGGCGGAGAATTCCAAGTTGATGATCTTGTTTTATTTTATAACCCGCAACGTCGTCGTGGATATTCACCCGAGCTACAGAGATCTTGGGAGGGGCCGTACCAAATTGTGAAGAAGATCAACGATGTTGTCTACAGAATAAGGAAGCTACCTCGAGGAAAACCAAAGGTGGTACATTTCAAAAGGTTGGCCCCTTATGTCGGAAGTCATGACGGCGAAGTTGACCAAGCCCAAGTCCGCAGCATCCAACCACCCGATGAAGAGATGACCTTCGAACAGTTTATGGCACTGTATTCTGATGGGAAGAAAGTGTAGCACTACGTAACAAGAGAGGACCCCGAGACCTGTTTGAGGTGCCCACAGATTATGCCCTGGCTCGAGGATGTCCCGAGGAATAGCTAAGGTGTTTGCCAAAAAGTACGGCCAGTTCCAGAAGCTAAGGGAGCAAGATCCAGTGGCAGGGAAGGTCCTTGATCTCGAAGATAAACAACCAGTGGGTACCAGAAACATCTTTTATTTGGTAACGAAAACATTCTCTATGGACAAACCAACATACAGCGATCTTTGGAAGGCTCTGGTAGAATGGAGGAATGTGATGTTGGAGAAAAACCTGATGAAATTGGCGGTCCCAAAGATAGCCTGCGGGTTGGATGGACTGAATTGGAGGGTGGTGAGAAGAATGATGGAAACAATCTTTCGATTCAGTGGCATCGACATCCTGGTATGCTGTCACAATATTCGCAGCCCAGATACGAAGACCGTTGACTTTTACTTCCACCAAACTTCCAGTTGTCGAAATGGAGAGTCCTGCAAATATCGTAACACCAGGAAGGATTCTAGGACATTCCGGGACGTAATGGTCTTAAGGAGGGGGCAATGTTACGAGAATTAATCCGACAGCTGGTGCAATCGGCCATCAACTAATTCGTGGAAGGGACATTATTGGGATACTTCTGGGTATCCGAAATGTTTTGTCTCTCAACAGGCCGACCGCTGCCGTTACTGGGAATTTCCGTAAAGCTTCCAGAACACATGAAAGAAGTTTCCCAATAGTTCGTTGACTTGCCAGAATAATTCAAAAAGAAATATATACATACGGACAGCTGGCGATGGGATTCATTCTGTTTTCGACGGTCCTATTGTATAGTTAAGATAAATGTAAATAGTTCTGTGAATATAAATTGTCTTAGAGTAGTGGAAATAAATTACAGTGAGTTGGACTGTGTTTTTAAATAAATCCAAGAACTGAACAGAACCCGTGTGTGAAAATAAAAACATTACAATATACTAAAATTTTATAATAAGAAACCCGTAAAAAACTCCAATAATTGGTGATGAATGGAATATCAAATTTCACGAAAAACACGGCCGAAGGTAATTTTCAATATAATAATAATATTAACTAAAAAGAAAATATAAAAATGTTTAAAAGAAGAAACTGGATTTTAGACAATTTTCCAAAGATTTCTGCATCTTATTTATGTTATTATGCTGGAAAAAGTAAAAGTAAGCGGACATATTACACAGGCTATATTGTTTACATTGAGGGAATCCACAAATAACGTAACAACTGTGATGAGTGTTTGAGGAACAGATGATAAAAGTTTATTACTTCAAAAAATATTCGTTTAATATTCGCCAGATTTTAATAACAATGTCATGTACATTTTATATTCTTTTTTCTATTAGATCGTTATTATTAATGAAAGTTTTATTTTTTCAGCTCGCAATTACCAATTGTTTCTGAAAAGATGGACACAGACTATAAGTTTAAAGATAGATCTGCAGTTAGGGTAATAATAAATAATAAGTCCCCAAGAAGGCGATTAAAAGTTGGTGATCCAGATTTTGTCCCTCCCGATGGCGGCTGGGGTTGGTTTGTGGCATCTGCCTGTGGATTTAGTAATGTAAGTATGAAGAATAGGTGATTTGTCCCTTGTATCATTAATAACGAAATATATTGAAAGGGAGTTCTAGAGATTACTTGCAACAAATAAAGCAATATAAAGTAGTTTAAAAAATTAATTTTTTATTGAACGTTCAGACTTAGTTAAAAAATGTATGGAAAATGAATAATCCAAAAGTTAACTCATGTACATAACATCCAGAATACCAGAAGTTCAAAATCTCAATACTGGCGAATCCTGGATTGTACTTTATGGTTCTTGGTCTCGCTGAGGGAAGTTTTTAGTAAAACAAACACTAAAAAGTATCAGCCACCTTGTCATCCCCTGTATAACACAGTGATAACTGAAAACAATTGATAATAATTTGTAATTTTCATGTCATTAGGGTTCTGAAATCTGTTTGCAAACCCAGACAGCAACGTAGTCTAATAAAAGCAACTAGAACAATGATTTATTTTATTTTAATAATCAATACCAACATACAGATCATTAAACCTGAATCATTGTCTTCTTCGATTCCGCAAATATGCAGGTAAATTTTGTCGTATTTATTTCAGTTGGTTGAAATTAAGATTTCCATAGACTATATTTCATATGACTTAAAATGTAAAATCGTATACATGCGAACTCCCTGTCTAGTATTCGCAAATGGTAAACATTTTTTTTTATTTATTTTTTAAACATAAATGTGATTACAAATCTTAAGTTTTCAGATATTCCTAGAGCTTTAATTTGAAAATCCGTATGGTTATGCTTGCTGAAATAGAACCAGGAAAATTATTATAGTGTTTAATTTAAGACCTCTAAAGACATTGAACTCAACCTGTTTTTGTGTGGCTTTTACTTAGATGAAAATCTTTTGTCGACCCCGTAACATTCATGTGAAATTCCTTATTCGTTATTATACGTTCAATAATTTTCCAACAAATTGTCAATTATTTTAAATATTAAAATTGAGCTCATGTATTTTAGTCAAGAGTGCGATACATTTGTTTTGCAATTTTTGCTGACACATTTTACTATTTTGGTCTAGTAGATAAAAAAAATTAAATTTAGAAAAATTATACTATTATAAACCTTGGATTGACCTTGAATGTCAAGGTCACGATCATAGCCGTTACCGTTACGTTACCGTAAAATTTCCTGCCTTCACCAAATCCGTATTAAAAATTGAGGTTCTCATTCAAGAAATGAATTTGACTTTTAAATTACCTTCAAGGCCATGGTCAAGGTCAAATCCAAGGTCACTATTGAATGTCCAGGGAAAAATCCTAAAATATATAAATTAAAAGTTGTTTTAGACAAGTTCATACGTTTTGTCGCAATTTTAATGCATTTGACGTTGCTATTAGCTTCGAGATCATGGTCAGTCATGGTCAGTTAAGGTCAAGTAGGGACGCTGCGCCATCCATATTGCAATAATAAATGGGGTTCCCATTTAAAAAATGTTTTTGACCTTGCTATGACCTTCAAGATCATGGTCAAGGTCAAATCCACGGTCACCATTGAATAGCCAGGAAAAAATCATAAAACAACTGTTTTTAACAATTTTCCAAAAAATCGATTCCTGATTAGATATTCAAGGGTCTCCACAATTTGTTGCCACCCTATACAGTCAAGTTGGAATAAGATTACTTATTGCTGATGAAGAGTAATGCAAAATGTTCTAATTTGTGGAAGCGTGAATTTTCGTTAGAACTAGGTGATAAAGTTTGAAATAGAGACCGTACTCTCCAGTGCAACTAATAAATTCATGACGAAACTTGCACCTATAAACACATTTTTGTTAGAAAATGTGGATGAACCATAGCTGGTGAATATCATATAAAGGATTTTAAACCTTACTTCGGATCTAATCCAGATGTTCTATAGGATAGATGACAATTGACATATCCATCCACTTTGGGATTATTTTAAATTGAAAATTTTTGTAAAATTTGTAAATAGACAATAGCAATAACACATGTAAATTTTGTAAATATAACAGTTTCTTAAGAAGTATTTTTGAGAGCACTTAGATATTAGTTGTATAGGCAATATTGATTTTGATTTCATCCAATATGACCTAAGTTAATTTGATTTTTCTGATATACCCTCTTATGTTTACATGTAGTACGCGGAGTTACTATGCCAATCCGAAATAAAATTTGATATAGTACCATCTTTTGGGGTACATTCCTGTAGTTTCCAGCACAGACTGATTCAAAAGTTTTTTACTAAAATAAGATTTAAAATAGAGAGTTTGTTGTTGCTTTATAGTTAATTTTGTTTTGAGTATAATTTACTGTGTTTTTTCTTCAATCCTGTTTGCGTGAGCACAGGCATATCCAATACTGATGCAACTTAGACGTCGGCTTTCATTAACATAAAACAGACATTCCTTTCAGCAAAGTCTTCCTCTTTTTCTTTATCCGATGAGACAGATTGTGTAGCATGTAAAAATTGAAGGTGGCAGTATTAGTAAAAGAATCCGAACTAACACCTTAGTAGATAAGCAAGGTAACTTCAACGCCACGACTAGGTCCAGAACGGCGGGAACGTTGTTTGTTGAAATTTTAAATTGAAATTGTTGTGTTGCGGGTTGCGGCGCGCGCAGGTAGTGACGGTTTGAATAAAAATGGCGCCATCATGCGGCGGTTGTGGTAAGTAAATAAAAAAAAGCATTGGTTGGGTTTCGAGACCGGGACGGCGGCGTGTGTGTTGAAGTTTCCACTATATGGGCTGGCAAGCCAGTTGAATAATGTTGTCTTTTGGATGATGGCTATGTGCGGGTTGGCTCGTGTGGGTTGTTCGATTCCGCGATGGCGGACGAGTCATTTGAATAAGGTTGTCTTTTAGATGGTGGTTATCTGAGTGTTGTTTATAGGAATATGTTATTTGGTGTGAAAATTCGGGAAATTGGATTTCGGGGGTAAAAGTCGGGAAATTGGATTTCGGGAATAAAAGTCGGGATATTAGAAGTCGGGTTATGGGATCTAGGAATAAAAATATTTGGTGTATATATAAATTTTAGAATAAAGTATAGATCAAGGAGAAGACGGTCATAGTTTCTTGTCAACTATAGACGAATGCAGATCGTTAAAAAATGCCTTTACTTAAATAATAATGTAATATTCACATTAATTTTGGAAAATATCTTGTATGTCAATATACTTAGTGGAACCAAGGGCATGGCTGTTGGTTCTGGAAGGAAAAAATGTTTAGATCCCTCCGACTATACGTTGATGCGTCAGGAACGATTAACGACGGGCAGCTGCCTGTATATTTTGCTGATCTGTCAAACAGCACTGAAAAGTTCAAGCTGAAGCTGATATTTTCAGACGGTACCGAAGGTGACACTGATTGGATTTCAACAGCGACATCATGTGAAGATAACATTTCATCATCTAATAGCTCGGTTGCTACCCTGGATGTCTTACAAGTCAACATTCAACAGGAGCTTCACAAGTTGCTAATTCTTATTAGCACTATACTATCTGCTATCTCAGTATTGTTACTTATATTAATTGTGAAATGTAATTATGTAAAACACTATTCATTATCCAATTATAAATTGTAAAAATATTTTCTCTTGCGCAGCATACGGGGTCCTTGCACCAACAGTGAAAAAAGCATGGAGATTCAGAAGATTCCAAGTAAACAGAATTCTTGCACTTTTCCAAATTTATTAGGTGATAGTGCGGTTGACCATCTTCGTTGAGTAGTTTCCGCAGATTGTTAATTTTCAGCTCCTCGAATAACTTGGAATATAAAAAGCCAAATTTCTGCTCACCTCGCACATATATATGTGTGCACGTGGTGAGAAAAATTCTCAAATTGTCATTCAATGTGTCCAAATCGTAGTGGCCGTCAGAGTAGTAGAGTCCATGTAGGTGTGCTTCCAAATATCTGGTGCTGATAGAGAGTTAAACGGTTTGGGTGGTTTAAACAAGAACGCTCCCGTGCGTTTGCTTGTCTTGATTACCAGTTCCTTGGGAACGAATCTTCCTTCGATTTCGAAGCCTTGAATGTCAACAACTGCAGTTTCCATGGTGAACCGTCGAAGAGCTGAACTGAAACTGAATTTCTAATCAGCTAGGTGATCTAGGACAGGCTTCGAACAATTTCGCTGAGTGGGAGAAATTCCATTACGCAGTCGTGGATAACTATGCAGAAGGCTCGAGTCTTATCGGGAAATCCCGTCTGGCTTTCAATGTCCAGGCGAATATCTACAGTCGAAGATTTCACAATGTCTTCGCGACGGGAGCAATCGATAACGAATAGGGTGTGCGTCTTGAACGCCACATAATCCAGAAGAGGGTGTTTGCCACCACCAAAGCTAGGATTAAAGTCCGAATACCTTTTGTAAGCCTCACCGTACTCGCTCGTTGAGAAATCTAGCTGCATTCTTTCCACAGGCCAAAATTCGCTATTTAAAGTTAGGCGAATATTGGAAATGTGAATATTATCAAATTCCGTGGGATCTTCTTTGATGTTGCTATGGCGGTCAGTTTGGAAAGCTACGATAACGTATCAGGGACTCTCCACGGCGGGACACGTTTTCACTGCCCAAATTTCACGAGTGGCGCCTGTTTTGAGAGCAGGCAACTCATGAAGCTCCCATTTACGAAACGATAAAATTATGCTGGAATCTGCTTTAACAGCTTGCAGTAAATCGAGTTTAACATCATCGTTGGGGAAAATGTGTCGGACTTTAAGTTCGATGTTGTTTATAGTCACTTTGCCCTTGGTAGCAGCATCTTTGATTATAAGGCAATCGTCATCACTTCGGCTCCGCACCAGGCATATCGTTTGTTTACCCCACATCACTCGCTTGTAGTCTTTGAAAATCGAAAATAAATGTCCCAGCAGAATTTACATGTGAAAGGTGTTGTCGGCGGCATTCATATGGGCTTTATGGGGAAAATTCCAGCCGGATATGAATAGACTTGGAACTGTTGGGATCGTAGCACAAGTATCCTCGAGCTGTGCTCACGCGGCCGGGATCTCTCAAGGTTTCAATTTCCTTGCCGCACAACTCGTACGTGGCGCTGTCGAAGAAGAAAGCCCCCGCATTTGGTGACAGGGAAACATCTCCATTGCCTGCTGTTCTAACTACTTGTCCCTCGATTGAGATGCAGGAATCTGCCATAGAAAACCAGCAATCTGTTTGATTAACGGTGATCTCAATGATATCATTGTTGCCGAATGACTTGACGTACGGATAGTAGGTGCGTAACTCCTCTCGTCGTACACTATGTGTGTGTTAGTGTTTGTAGAAACAATCTGTTTGAGAACTTGAGTGATCTCTTGAGAGGTTTCAAGGAAACTGATGGTGGTCGAGGAGTATCTGTCTTCTTATAATACGGTTCTTCATTATCAAATATAAGTCGACCCATTGTTATTGCAATTGTTTCAGCTCGAGTCGTACGATGATTTCCTCACCCCGGAAATTTACGACTTCCGAGTCTTGGTTCAAAATGTGCAAAGTCAGGTTATGAATTTCACTTCTGTTTATCGGTAAATAGATGAGATGCTGCGGTGTTTCGTCGATAGCGAAACCCGGATCCACTGCAATAGCGAATTCGTAGATTGTGTGAGAGGGTGTGTTGTTGTAGAAAGCGCCCGATGTGATATTGCTGTCGAGATGAATGGTTTGAACTTTGATAATGTTCACAGGTAGATCGGAGCTGTGAAGCTGATTGCTGGACAACACTCTTCGGGAAAAGCCCAGGATCTCACCGATGCTATCTTGCGGTTGAAAATCCACCACGTATTTGCTGCTAAAGATTTCGCACTAGAGGGTGTTATTGTTGGGCTTCAAAATGAAGATTTTGTCAGCGTCCTTTGCCGAGTAAATGCCGAGCACTTTTCTAATGTGGGTTTCGATATCACCAATCTCATAGGAACCTTCCGGCAATGGTATGGTTGTGTGCTTGTTTTGATTGTCAAACAGGGAGATTTTGTCACCACTCTCAATATTTGGGATACTGTTGTACGAGTGAAAACTCAGTAGTGCCAACCCGTAATTGTAGTTTGGGTCTAATTGAACAGGTGGTTGAAAATTGATGGATAGTATTGGACTGCGACCTTTTAGGGTGATAATCACAGACATGACTGAACAATGTACCAGCTTGCTGTCTATTAATATACTCCTGCTGTACTTATCTGGTACTCCGGAAATTAAAAAAGTGTTCAAAATAGTACTATTTTTTGTTATAGAGAAATTTCAAACATATATGTCCACAAATCGATTCGTTATAGTTTTGATAAGAGTCATTATTGTAGAGGATCCTGACTCTGCGACCAAAGTAGTCGGCTAATTGTCGGGGTGGTTTCAAGTTTTCAAAGTAGTGGACGGTGTTTCCGTTTCGCACATAAGCTACCCAATGCGTACCTCTGTTGTTGCTGTCATCCAAATTAACGATACCAGACTCCTTTAGATGTGAGCGTACGGGTAAGGCGTCTCGCATAAATACACCCCTGAAGTTGGAGATTTTCAATTGCTTGACGTATCGTTCGAGCTCATGATTGTACAATGCTCGATTGGGTAGCTTTATAGGAAGTTTTTTGACTTCTTCAGGTAAAGCCCGAAGCCGTTCCTGGATTTTTTCAGAAAGAGACCGCTCCCTTTCTTCGCAATCTCTTCCATGGCTTGATTATGACGTTGATCTTCCTGGCGTTCTTCACATCGATCACGGCCTTGGCTATTCCACTAGCTCCTCCTGCTAACGATCCCAAAGCGCTAAGGCCTTTAAACAGGGGTATAAGAGGGAGAAAACCACCCTTAGACTCAAATGGGATCATCCGAGGAACGCGGATTTTCTTTCGTCCGCCAGCCTTCGTAATGGATGCCCGGGCGGCTCTCAACGCCACTAGATCCAGCCATAGCTTTGATGGTGGGCAGGAGCACATGTTGCCGGAAAGATTTTTTCCCGAGTCTTTTCTTCATGCCAATTCCCATCTTACGTTTGGGCTTCATGCCCGTAGTTGTAAGCCAAGAAGCTGCTTTTTCACGAAGTGAAGCGTTGTTGGACTTAAATCTTTCCCAGGCGGGATTTTCCAACTCGTAATCGGCCGATCTGCCAATGACTTGTATTTGCTGTAGGCGATATCGTGTGCACGACAAGCAGCGTCTGTCTTGTTGATTCCCTGTTGGCCCTTGGAGAGACGGTCTTCAAGTTTCGTACCGGGTTCACAAAACTGATTACCCGGTAGATGTAGCTCAAAAGGTAATTTGCTGATGGCGCTATTCAGTTGACTACCTCCTTGGAGAACTAGCATAATATTGAATGAAAGCCCTCGGGAGTGATGTATTTATTAAACAATGACAAACGACCTCATCCTCAGTCTATCTTACGATGAAATTGAAACAACACGATGTCCAATTGCCTATCGAAAATTTCAACTTTGTTGATGGCAACACACCAACGACAAGACGACACGGACCACTACTGCCAAATTCCGTTCGTGCGATCATCTGCGGTCCAAGCGGATCTGGGAAAACCAATGCTGTCCTTTCGCTCCTGTTCAGTGAAAACGGCCTGCGATTCGAAAACGTCTACTTCTACTCCAAGTCACTCTACCAACCAAAGTACCAGCTACTACAAGAGGTACTCAAGCAGATTAAGGGCATCTCATACTTTCCCTTTAACATCAATGTGGAGGTAATCGATCCGACCAAAGCGTGTGAATGTTCAGTATTCATCTTTGATGATGTCGCTGGCGATAAACAGAAAAAGATGCAAAGCTTTTACTCCATGGGTAGACACAGAAATATCGATGCAGTTTATGTGTGCCAGACGTACAGCGTCATTCCGAAACAATTGATTCGCGACAATTGTAATGTAATTGTCATATTCAAACAAGACGATGTCAATTTGAAGCGCGTTTACGACGAACACGTCTCCCCCGACATGGACTATGAGACATTTAAAGTATTGTGTTCGGAATGCTGGCAGGATCGTTTCGGGTTTCTTACGATTGTGAAGGAATACAATTTGAACGATGGCCGGTATCGAAAAGGCTTCGACAAACGACAAATATATAAAGCTACAGTAATACGGATTCTAGTTAGTTGTCAAAATGTCTTCATTGACTAGCAACATTTTCACTACTGCAAGAAAGAAAAAAAATCAAACAACTGGCTCGATCCATTCGCGAGAAGTACCTAAGTCTTAAATTGGGTAAATCGGAGCACGATGATACTCTCAATAAATTATTTGAACCTGTGGTTACGCCGCTGCAGCAGATAGCTTCTACAACCACACAAGTTCTTGGCAAAATACCTGCGGCCACAATTAAACAAGAGACCATTACACAGCTGGAGCCTGTGAAAAAAAGAACTGCCCTTTGAAGAGTCACAATT
Organism: Octodonta nipae; assembly: GCA_034190945.1. Lineage (NCBI taxonomy): Eukaryota > Metazoa > Arthropoda > Insecta > Coleoptera > Chrysomelidae > Octodonta > Octodonta nipae. The sequence continues at coordinate 49,656,058 of CM067224.1, forward strand.
TCTCGATGAACTTCCAATAGCAGAGACCAGTTTTCCAACAGATGATGATGGTGATGATGACGATGGAGGTGAAAAATCGATGTTCGAGGAGTTAGAATCAGTATCTCCGAACGTAGTGGAGTCCTACCTCGAGCAATATCCGGTGATTTCACACAAGTACCTATCGGACTTATTCCGCAATAGCAATGATGTTGATAAGATATATGGACCAATATACGATGGGGTGAGTTTCAAGTGGTATCTCGGACAGAAGGAAATTAACTTTAGCCGTACTGGTCATATTATCGTTGACGGGTTGCAGTTTCAAGGCACCCCTGGACTTTATCAGTTAATTGTTTACAAAGACCCCAATTTCGCTCCCGATGATTTAGAAGCATACCGCCGAATTTTGACAATGACATCGGCTCATAAGAATTCAGCTGGATGACTAAAAGCCTCAAGTCTCTATAAATATACTGAAATCATAAAGCCAATGTTTCCTCCTTCAGGCAAAAAACAACGTTTCGGCTCTGGTATGAAGTTAACGTACAATACAAAGCCAATGGAATACGTCTACTGGGATGACCCCAATGAATTGGTTGAGCGGCTGAAACTTCTCATCGCATCCAAAGAGGCCGGCAACACATCTCACGACAGCGAAATAATTGCTATTATAAATGAACTTAAGGAAGCAAGCTGTCGAATCTACTTGAAAAATGTAACTCACTAGAAATTCACCTCAAGGAAACAATCACAAAATTCGAGGCTGCATTCAATGCCATCAATACTGAGGCATCTCAACAATATAAACGCATAGACGAAGTGAAACTTGCTGTGAACCGCAAAGTGATCGATACCGAAGCCGTGTTGAAAACCATACATGTAGAGAAGGCTACAGAATTTGCAGAATTAAATGACCTTAGAAATCATATTGTGGGAGTGGTGCCTGAGCTCTACAAAGACATGCAAAAACTAGATGATGCTACAGCTAGTAAGATTTTCACAATAGACTCCAAATTGACAGCTTTTATGAAAATTTTTACTGACTATGAAAGCGTAACTACAACGCAACTGAATCAAATGAGTAGTGAGCAGAAACATTCTATAGAGGCATTAAACCGACAAGTGTCTATCATTAACCGGAAAATCAAAACTGTCGTTGATGTACCCACTCACTCAAATAACACTACTCCAGGCTCCCCATAAAACAGTTTCTTAATTACTCTTATAGTTAGCATACAAAATGGTGTCTATAGCGAAACATTCCAAGGAAAAAGTTCAGCTGGATAAAGAGCTGCATCGTCCTGTGCGAAGAAAGTTTCCACGTCGCCGTGTGATAATCAAAGGTTTCGATGACTTGTGGCAGTCCGATCTCGCACAAATGGATCAGTATGCGAAATCCAATAGAAATTTCAAGTTTTTTCTCTTCGTAATCGATTGCTTTTCAAAGGATGTGTGGGCGAGACCGCTGAAAACGAAGTCAGGTGAAGAGGTGACTCGAGCCTTTGAGAGAATTCTCGGGGAACGGCAGCCAAAAAACCTTCAAACCGACCAGGGTAAAGAATATTTCAGTAGTCATTTACAGCGACTTATGAAATCCCACGGGATCATTATAGCACATTTAGTGGTTTGAAAGCCGTAATAGCTAAAAGAACAATCAGAACGCTAAAAGAGCGACTTTTCAAGTACTTTAGCTTGAATGGGACACACAAATGGATTGATATTTTACCGGTAGTCGTCAAAGACTCCAAACATCAAAAACATTCCAAGACAAAGATGAGACCTGTGGACATTAATAGACACAACGCACGCGACATAAGCGTGTACAATAATCTAAAGATTGACGGTTCTGGAAAACTTAAAGTTGGGGACGTAGAGCAGGGTCAAGCACTTCTTTGACAAAGGTTATCAACCGAATTGGAGCACTGACTTGTTTAAAATAACTCGCAGAAATATAACTAACCATGTTACGTACCTCTTGGAAAATATGTCTGGTACACCAATTCAAAGCGGTTTCTATGAAGAAGAGCTACAAAAGGCAGTTTATCCGGATGTGTATCTCGTCGAGAAAGTACTGCAACGAAAAGGCAACAAGGTTAAAGTTCGCTGGCTCGGATTTAATCAGACTCATGATTCCTGGATTAATGCTAGCAACAAGCTATAGATCTAATTTCCCATCTTGACGCGGGAAACCAATTAGGAGTAGGGATAAATCTATAAAACCGTGAAATATCCCAGACCAGATTTCAGTTTTTATGCAATAGTGACAATGGAATCAGATGAAGGGTATACAAGTGACTGGAGTGTATACTCTGGTAGAACTGTGACATTTTCACCCAGTATTCATGAGCACAGCAACAGAAGCAGTTTTGATGTTGAATTTGATAGAAACTGGGATTCCGGGAACAGCAGTGGTGCATCCAGTACGGATTATAGTGGCGATTTGGATCGGGTCCTACAGATGTACGAGAATGCAGCCAATAAGGAACAGTACTACTTATTGCACTCCAGAGTGCCCATGTTGAATTCCCAGTGCGAGGTTCATTGTGCACTCAGCCTCGCTAGATCCTATACCACGGTTATCTTGCAAAAAACATACCCGTGGGAGCACCTGTAAAAATTACAATGTCCGCCTTAGAATGGGGAGACGTCATATGTCAGCTCGAGTTTATGAAACGAAACTTTTTCGAGAGCAACTCACCACCCGACTTTACCGAGCCAATAGCTTGCGGCGACTTTTTACACTTGTTTGAAGTGCGGTATGAAGACGTGAACCAGATTATGGTTATGAAACACATATTGATAATGTATCTAGACTATAGTGACGTGTGTCGACTTTTAGATATAGACTCTATAATTTTAAGTAAAGTGACATCTCTAGAAAAATTAAATTTTTATAAATTTTATTACGAAATATTGAATGAAATTTCTACATGGACTTGTTTATTGCATAAGTTACCTATTGAGAAAATAATAAAAGCATTTTGTTTAGATGACACCTCACAGTTATGTATTGCATTAAAAGAGCAGTTGTGTTATTATATAGATGTCATCTTACATGATTTAGAACTTAGAAAAATTAAATAAATGTATAAATTGATTGTTTTGTTTGATTTCATCAGTTGAGAATATGGAGAGTCGTGAGTACTATCGATCATATGAAAATCGATTACGAACCTTTAATAGTTGGCAATCTGACTATCCTGCTGAAAAGCTTGCCCGAGCAGGCTTCATTTACAAACGCAGTGGAATAAGTGACGATGTCGTTGCATGTCCTTTTTGTCAAACTGAAGGGTACAATTGGCAACCTGGTGACGATCCAATGGCCGATCATTTAGATTGGTCTCCGTATTGTAGTTTGTTCGATCTGGATGACGCTTATCGCATAAATAGACCTGCCATTTACCAGAGCAAAGTAACACTTGACAGTCGACTTGCAACGTACACCGACTGGCCCATTTCTCTAAGACAAACACCAGAGGAGCTCTCCAATGCTGGCTTTTTCTACACGGGATATGGTGACAGGATAAAATGCTACTGTTGTGGGATAGAACTGAAGAATCTCTTACCTTAAGATAACATTGAAGAGCTTCATGCAAAAGCGTTCGATAATTGTTTGCTACTTAAAAATAACCCCACTGGCTCTAAAACTTGTAAAATTTGCCTCACTAATGACATGTCAATTGTTTTTCTCCCTTGTAGGCATTTAGCTAGTTGCTTTGATTGCTCACTGAATATCGATCACTGTTGCATATGCAGAAAACCTATAGCTGGGTATTTAAAAATCTTTGTATCTTAAATAATAAAATAAAAAGTTTATTTCAAAATATTCTGTTTTATTTAAAAAAAAACACTTGATTAACATACTTATACTATATATATATATATATATATATATATATATATATATATTTTAGATTAACTCTTTTAAATTTAACTTTTAAAAAAAAATTATTTTCACTTTAAATACAATTTTAAATTTTAAACAGGCAGAGTTACGCCTTACACTAGTTACTATAATGATCTCCGACGAGACCGTTAATTATTAAGTATTTATACAATCCAAGACGTGATAAAATCTGCAATTTAGCGTCTACAGGAATATACTGAGAATTGTCATATCGTTAACGTAATATGATATTGTGAAAAAGTAAATGATACGCTTCTCACGGTTACTTGCTGAGTAAGCAACACGTGTGTGTGTAAATTATGATATAACAACTCCCATCACAAATGAAAAGTTGATGGTATAGCATCAACTTTTTGAAATAACATTAAAATGTAATATGGTATTTAAATGAAGTGAAACGTAAAACCTTAGCAATTGTGAAATAACATAATATCTAATAATTCATAAAAAATAATACTATCAAAATAAAGCATGAACATGATAATAAGCAAAATACGATAAATTGGATAATAATATAAAATAGGTTACGAATATAATGACAAACGATATAAAAGTAAATGATAAAGTAATAATATTGCAAATAAAATAGTCCAAATATAATAATAAATCGTGTGAAAAAAGGTAAATACTTCATTAAGCAGTTTCTTTTAATTCAATGTCTTTTTCGGGAATATCCAAAGTCGGGCGAAGTTTTGGAATTAAGTGCCTAAAACTTCTTTTGGTCGGTTGTGGCGTATGTTGTGCAGAAGGGTTTCTTCTTCGGAGCTGAAATTTCTTATGCATAGTGCGGTATATGATGTAGGCAGCTATGGTTATTATAACTGCAATAGTTACATATGTGAACCATGAAATATTTTTCGTTATAAATGGTTGATTGATTAAGTCATCTAAGTCTCTAGAGTATTGGTCGAGTTTATGACTGGCTATATCTAATTCTTCGATATTGAGGTGGTCCAGTTTTAAGGGTTGGAGTTCTGGAACTTTGACTTTATCTGGTATACGTTTACAACAGTTATAAGGTATGTAAACTGGATGGGAATTATCGGTAATATTTATGGATTTCCGATTTTCGGCTTGTACCTTTGTGATGCCGATAAAAGCACTGCACTCCGAGTAAAGTTTGAGAACTTAGTTTTTATTTATAGTTACGGTTTTTACATCAGTTTCTGCACAGTTGATAGTGATTCTTATAGGATCTGAAATTATGATTAGCCACGTATTTGATTCAAGTTTTTGTACATTATAGCCTTGGCTGAAAATAACGGAACTTTTACAATTTTCCGGCACATTTTTAAAATTTTTCAACAGTTGGGCTTCACATAGGGCGTTAGTGTCTATAGGGTAAGCATAGAATTCGGAGCAAAGTTTTTCGCGAAAGTTTAGCGGTTTGCACGCACTTAAATCCTTTATTGGGATGTACATTAAAGAATCATCATTTCTCGCAATGTATTTCTGGGTGAACTGAAGTACATGGTGTAGGCCTGTTCTATCGTCATAAATAGGGATAGGATAAAGATGGAAAGCGGTATAGGGTTGCTGTTCAACGAGTGGTATTTTGAAAACAAAGACAAGATCTGAACGTGTTTGAAAAGCTTCAAGATCTATAATCTCTAAATATTTGGCAACATTTGAATATCTTACCGGAAGAGGTAAATTATTTTTTACTAAATTTTGTGAGATTTATTGTAAGGCGGTTATCAAATGTTCTGGCGTTAAAATTGATGTATGTATTATTTTGAGCCTGGCAAAGGTGATAGCGTTTAAAATGTCATTTAGGTTATCCTGTAAATAAAGGTAGTTTTCCATCAATTTTTCGCATATATCTAAAAATGAAAGTTTAGCTTGAATATATGCTGTTTTGTCTGCGAAGTGAATGATTGTTCTTCTAATCCGGTTAATGTCTTCATTGAAGGTTTTTTCATCTATTTGCAATTTCGCAATGGTCTCATTACAATTTTTAATAACTGAAGTTGTGATGCTAATTTGATTTTTCATTATGTTTTCAATTTGCAATTGTTTTTTATTCAAACTATTAATGCTGTTTGTGTAAAACTCGCCGTCCGAGGCATCTAAATTACCTGTTATAGCTTTAAATAACGTTCCGGCACCGTTTAATAATCCGCGTTTAAATCGTTTCGTGTCGGAGTATATTTCTGAAAATTTCTCTTTAAGAGAGTTACAGATTTGTGTTAACAAACTGATATGAGTTTGTATTTCAGACCTGAAATTATTCATAGAATGTACATCGAGACTTACTGTTTTAGTTAAAGTGTCAAGTAATCGGTTATTGGTTGTAAAAGCGTGTTCTAGTGCTGATAAGTTGCGGTGGGCTAGAAGAGTCCATTTGTGGTTGGATACGACGATCCTTGTTTCATCATGATAATATATCCCAAGTGTGTTGTTTATTGGTTTTAGTTCGAAGTGTGATATTGCTGATCCGAACAGCTAGAAAAATCTGGAACAGAAATTAACTTTCTGAATAAGGCTTCAGTCTATCGAAGTTAACTTTAGTCCTTTGATTAGTTGCTAAGTTTAGGAGAGTAGCGGAATTGTTATGGAGTTCCAAAATTTGAAAGGGTCCATTGAATTTATTTTCGAGTTTATTTTTAAGCTGCGATTCTTTGACATAGACTTTGTCGCCGATTTGGTAATTTGGGAGGTTTTCAGAAACGTGTTTATCGAATCTTTCTTTTGCTTTTTGCTTTTGAACTTCCGTTCGTTCACGAGCAATTCTGTAATAATGGGATATGCGATTGTTGAGGTCACGAACATATTTGGAAATTAACTCTTGTTGGTTATAAAGTGTTTCGGGAGCTCGGCTGGATGTGTGGCCAAATACAAGTTCATATGGTGTGAAACCATGGGTTTTACTTGTTGAATCGTTGTATGCTATCACAACATAAGGTAAAATGTTGAACGGGTGTTCATCAGGGTTTTCTGATTTGTGAATCCTTATCATTTCTAGAAGTGTCGAATGAAAACGCTCAAGTGAGCCATTGGACTGTGGATGTCCTACACTGGAAAATGACAGTTTAATATCAAAAAGTTTGCAGAGGTCCTTGAGTAGGGCATTATCAAATTCTCTGCCGTAGTCGCAGTGAATGCGAAGGGGTGTTCCGTAATGCTGGAAGTAAAGTAATAAAGTGTTGACAACTGTTTTGGCTGATTTATCGCTGATGGGGTAAGCTTGTGAAAATTTGGTAAGTTCGTCACGGATGGTAAGTGCATAGTTTTTAGTTGGTACTTCGAGGATATCGGTGTTGACTCTTTCGAAAGGTGTCCTAGGAGTCTCAGTTATTACAAGTGGATTATCTAAGTTTTTACGATACGCTTTTGTTTTTTGACAAATATCGCAATTTCTAATAAAGTTTTCTACATCTTTAGTTAAACCGGGCCAATTAAATTTTTGTTTGATTCTACGAATTGTTTCGTTTATTCCGCGGTGAATATTACTTTTACCGTTGTGAAATCGGTCGAGTATCACAGGAACTTGGTCTTTTTCGATAGTTTGTGTAATATTTTGACAAATTTTCCATTTTATATCAGTGTCTGCGAAAATAAAAGAGAGCATCTCTAATATGGGTAGGTCAATGTTGTTCTCTACGCAATAAGTTACTTGAGGTGTTAAGAGATTTTTGTTTTTGTAGAGAGAGGCAAATAATACTTCGTTAATAATTTCCGGGTTGGATGGAATCGGTATGATAAAGTATTTTCTTTTTCGTACAGTTTTACTTGAATAAACGTTGATGTTAAAAGTTTGAAAGTCTGCATTTTCTTCAAAAATATCGTCAAATATTTTATTGTAAAAATCTTGGAGGTTTGATTGTTGTGGAAATACGATTATGTTTTTATTTTCTTTGTCAAGGAGTTGACCGTTAGAAAATTGGGTTTTACTGTAGTCGATCAGGGAAATAGTTTGGTATCTTTCAAGGAAGCTTTTGAATTCTCGAGATAAGTGTTCCGGATTGATTTCGTTGTTTTCGTCTTCGGGAACGTCACTATCTAAGTCTTCGTTAAGTGGTAGTATTGGAAATGTTACTAGTTCATGTTTTGATTGAAATTTAGTACATTTGTTAAAGTTATTGATTTTTATACGGGATAAGGCGTCTGCATTTTTGTTGATTTTACCGGGTTTGTATATTATCTCATAGTCATACTCTTCAAGCTTTAGTCGCCATCTTGCGAGTCGGCTACCTGGATCTATGATGGAGAAAAGCCAGGTTAACGGGCGGTGATCGGTGATTAGTTGAAACTTACGGCCAAAAATTAGCGGCCTGTATGTTTTGACAGCCCATACAATAGCTAAGAGTTCTCGTTCAATCGTTGAGTATCTAGTCTCAGCTTGACATAAAGTTCTGGAGGCGTATGCAATAGGTAGGTCTTTACCTATCGGTCCCTGTGACAATACGGCACCGATTGCAAAAGCGCTTGCGTCTGTAGTTAAGACGAATGGTTCATTGAAGCCTGGATATATTAATATTGGTGTTGAAGTCAATGCCTGTTTTAATTCGTTAAAAGACTTAGTACACTCTGAATCAAATAGGAATGGTGTATCTTTTTGAAGTAGTCTCGTGAGGGGTTTAGAGATTTTTGCAAAGTTTGGGATAAAGCGTCTGTAATAACCGGCTAATCCCAAAAATTACTTAATTTCTTTTTGATTTTGTGGTTGAGGGAACTTTATTATACAATCGACTTTATTAGGATTTGGCTTTACGCCATCAGGAGTGATGAGGTGTCCTAAATATGCCACTTCTTTGCGAAGGAACTCGCATTTATCGGGCTGGATTTTTAAGTTAGATTTTCTAAGGCGTTTGAAAACTTCTGTGAGTCGAAGGGTGTGTTCATGAATTGTGGGCGAGAAAACAATGATGTCGTCCATATAGACAAGACATCTTTCGTTTTGTATACCTAGAAGTATATTGTCCATGACGCGTTGGAAAGTGGACGGGGCATTTTTTAATCCAAAAGGCATTCGGACGAATTCGAAATGTCCGTTTTCTACGGTAAATGCAGTTTTCTGGATATCTTTGGGTTCGATTTCGATTTGGTGGAATCCCGATGCAAGATCGAGAGTCGTGAAGTATTGGCAACGGCCAAGTTGATCTAATAGATCGGAAATGTTTGGAAGAGGGTATTTGTCGCCTATGGTTTGGTCATTGAGTTTGCGGTAATCTACGACTACATGCCATTTTTGCTTACCTGAAGCATCTAATTTTTTGGGTACGACCCAGACTGGGGAAGACCAGGGGGAGTTAGAAGGGCGGATTATGCCTTGGTCAAGCATTTTAGAAATTTGTGACTTAACTTCTTCTTTATGGATATGGGGATAACGATAGGACTTAGTAAAGATTGGTTTGCAATTGTTGGTATCGATGGAGTGTTTCACTTCGTTAGTAAATGTCAACTGGTCACCTCCTAAGTAAAAGATGTCTGAGAATTCGAGACAAAGTTGAGTAATAAGTTCGCATTCCTCGTCATTTAAATGTTCGAGGCGAAGTTGGTTGATTATTTCGTTTCGTCTGTCAATTTGTATGTTTGTATTTTGGTATTTGTTAAAACTGTAAACGTTATCCGTTTGTAAAGGTTCTAATATTATTTTTTCGAAAACGAGGGATTTTGGAATGGCGTTCGCGTTTAGAACGGATGTTAAAAATTCGCCGTTGCTGTCAATTTTTACTATGGCGTTTGGGATGTGAACTTTGTCTTGTTCGGTTCCTATAAGTACAGCATCAGTGTTTTTCAGGTTGCTTTTGAATTTACAGATTTTTTCGGTTCGTGGTTCAATAGTTACCAAATTAATTTGAGTTATTGAAGAGTTCGTTAAATTTTGGTTTGGTGGAGTAGAGAGTGTCGAGTTAGGGTTGATAGTTTCGTTAGTTACTTTGTATAGGGGTAGTGACTTGAAGTTGGTTATAAGTTGTTTGTTTTTAAAATCGATTATGCAATCGTAATGCTCTAGAAAGTCTGATCCTAAGAGTCCATCAAATTCTATATCTAAATTACAAATATAGACTTTGTGGGGATCGTTGGTATTGAAGGGTACGAGAGTTGATTCATTAATTAAAATTTTTTCGTTTGTAATTCCTTGAATTACGACATTTTCTGGGAATCTGTTAGAGAATCGTTGACAGGTTTCGGGTTTGAAAATAGAAAGTCCTGCGCCTGTGTCGATTAAAAGTTTATAAGAATTGGAAGCATCAGTAATATAAAATAAGTTTTTCGAATTAACGGACAGGAGGGGTCTTACAGAAACTGCTGTTCTGTCTTGAAAAAGTTGGGTTGAGCTTCTTGTAAGTTCAGGGATTTCATTGGAAGTATCGGTACTTCGAATTCGGGTGGTTTCGAATTCTGGAGGGGTTCGCAAAAATTTCGCTGTCTTGGTTCGTCTAATGTTGGTTCATAGGAGGGATAGTTTGCATATTCGTCAGTCACTGTTTCGTATTGTTCATCGGGTACGGATGAGTAGTTTTCTGAAAAGTTGTATTGATTAGGGTCGTCAGTCAATTGATAATCATACCGGTCATATTGTTGTTCATATGCGGTATCGTAATGGTCATATGGTGCATAGTATTCGAGATTGTTTACATGATGAGTTCTTTGCTGTCTGAAATAATTAGGATTTGGTCGATATTGGCCTGAAGCTTGTGGGGTTTGATTTGAATTTGGGGGAAGTTGGGTTATTGGTCGTGGTTGTGTACTTGTTGAAGGCATAGATGGTTGAGCGTTTCTAAAATTTGGAAATTGTGGACGAAAATTCTGTCCAGGAGGGTTTTGCTGTCTCATTCTTGCCTGGCATTCGATATACGTATGCCCTGAGCGTTTGCAAAATGAGCATTGTTTTATTGTTGGAGGGATCATGGGTTTACGGTTTGGAGTTGGTGGTTGTCTGACGCCTTGAAACTTTTGGTTTTCCAAATGGTGTAATTGTAATTAGCGCTTAATTCTCGATACAGCGGTTAAAATATCGCGAGGGTCACTAGCTCTTACGATTTGACCTATCTTGGGTTCTAAACCCGACAATAAGCTATTAAGGGCCATATTTTCTATAAGGTCGCTTTGGGCTTGTTTCTCTTTTGTCGTTAGCACTTGTTTGTTAACGGAGGCTAACATTTTAGATAAATGCGTTTGTAATGTAGCTGCGAAAGTCAGAGATGACTCATTTGTTTGTCTCATCCTCTGGAGGTCTTGTATTAATGCCGATAAATCTCTTGAGTCGCCAAAGTGATTTTCTAATAATGTACGGATGTCTAGCCAATTATCCGCGTTACGCGAGTTTACTAATTCTGCGGCTCTACCGCGAAGTTTGTTTTTAATGTGTAACACTACTAGAGTGAGTTGATTATCTACAGCCATGCTGCAAGCAGTATTGCAACTTGTTATAAAAGTGTTCAAGAAAATTTGATTTCCAATATACTCCGGTATAATGGCAAAAATTTCGGATAATTTGTAGGGTTCAACGGAACCTTGCGCTCTTGTTTTCGGCATAATGTATTAAAATATGTTTTTAAGATGTTGCAAAATACAGAATTATGAATAGAATTATAATTCGTTCAGATGTTGTTGATGATGTTAGTATGGGTTGTGGGAGATCAGTAACGTGTAAAGCAGTGTGTGAATATTTGTGGATATTTATTATGTGAAAGTTTTAAATGTTAAAAATTATAACGATAGAACATCAATGATATAAAAATGTATGTAGTTCAATATTAATCAATGTAATAAAATAATAAAAATCAATGTATTAAAATAATAAAAATCTATATTTATTAAAATGATCAAAATAATATTTCGTGATGATTCGTTTCAGTACTTACGTGTACCTTCCAAGCATTTGACTTGTTCTGCGGCTAGTGCACCGGTGAGCGTCCTCTAGGGTGCGTGTTCCTTGATGCCTTTGGCCTCAGTTGGTGTCGCCTGCTTTTGTCCTTAAAATCTAGGGTCCTTAATACTACGTCTGGCAATTGACGTCTGTTGGCTGGTACACTGGTGAGCGGTATGTGCGTGTTCCTGGTGTCCTTGCCTTGAGCTGCTGTCGCTTACCGTGGGTTCGTTTGTTTAACGAAGAATTAAAATTCACCACAATTTTTTAGGAATTGCCTAAACTGTGTTTAAACAATCCTACTGACTGCGCCAATTTTTAGATTAACTCTTTTAAATTTAACTTTTAAAAAAAATTTATTTTCACTTTAAATACAATTTTAAATTTTAAACAGGCAGAGTTACGCCTTACACTAGTTACTATAATGATCTCCGACGAAACCGTTAATTATTAAGTATTTATACAATCCAAGACGTGATAAAATCTGCAATTTAGCGTCTACAGGAATATACTGAGAATTGTCATATCGTTAACGTAATATGATATTGTGAAAAAGTAAATGATACGCTTCTCACGGTTACTTGCTGAGTAAGCAACACGTGTGTGTGTAAATTATGATATATATATATATATATATATATATATATATATATATATATATATATATACAGGGTGTAAACGGTTTGAGTGCAAAGATTTTGAAGAACAATACTTCAGGCAAAAACAAATTAAAAAGCTTTATAACATTTTCTGAAATAAAATATAGTTTTGCCAAAAAGAACACATAAAGTTAGATTTTATGTAGTCCTTGCTACAGTGAATAATACAATAATTTCGATTTCAAAATGTCGGTAAATCTAAATATGTAAATACTCAATAGCTTATACATCTTTAATAGCCACATTAAAAATGAAAATTGATTATTTAAACTCGAAATATGCTTTTATAATTTAGTGTAAGTTTCTCCGAATAGATATGGCAACGTGGCATACAGACCAACTTATTTACTACATTTTTTACTTTATCGACGACTGAGAGTTACCATTGTTTTTTGCCATTTCGATTCTTGTAAATAAGAATAGATAAACGGTAAAGTGATTTGAATGATATCTATTTGATGTAGACTTCGTAGTTTGCTTTCCATTTAATATATTTTTTAAATAAATAAAATCGGTTGTGATTAGTGTGTAAGTTCGAAAATTAAGAATAGTGCGACAGTATTTATTTGTGATAAATAATGGCCGATTATACAATTAGGTAAAGACATGACATGCTCTTAATTTATGGGGAAAGCAGACGTAATTGCAGAATAGCAAGAATGTTATACAGGGAAAGGTTTCCAAACAGACGCTTGCCCAATGCTAGGACATTCGTAGCTGTTTCGCAGAGGCTTCTGGAAACAGGTAGTGTAATACCATAAATAAACAATAGCGGACTACAGCGACATAATCGTATCTTAGCTGCTGAGGATCAAATACTAGACCTTATCGACATCAACCCATATCGTAGCACACGGAGTATTGGAAGTGAGCTGCAAATTTCTCACACTGTTGCTCATAGAACATTACGAGAACAATTGCTCTATCCATATCACATGCAGCGGGTTCAAGGGCTTTCAAGTGATGATTTTAAACCAAGACTCAATTTCTGTCGTTGGTTCCTCAGAAAACATCGACAATTTCCTAATTTTGTGAACAATATTTTAACAACAGATGAAGCAAGTTTTAATAGGAATGGTATAATAAATTTTCATAATACGCATTCGTGGTCTGCGGTAACTCCGCACGAAATACGTCAGTCAGTATTTCAACACCAATTCTCTGTTAACGTGTGGGCTGAAATAGTTGGTGAATACTTGGTTGGGCCATTTATACTGCCTGCACGTTTGACAGGTGAGAATTACCTTTATTTTTTGAACAACACGCTACCAGATTTGTTAGATGAAGTGAACCTACAAACACGTTCCAATATGTGGTACTTACATGACGGAGCACCTGCCCACGCAAGTCATCTAGTTGTCGACTTCTTAAATAGAACATTTCCCCGTCGTTGGATTGGTCGAAACTGACATATACGTTGGCTAGCAAGATCTCCTGATTTCGAAGTGAACCTGTTTAAATTAATGAACAATGCCTTTTTCGGAAAAACAATGGAAAATATTGGCAAACACCGTTCTGTCAAACTCGTGACCGAATGGGAGGGCAGGTATAGTGCTAAAAACTTAATTGCTTTCCAGCTTTTCATAGCCGAGTTATTTTTGATGAGAATCTAATACCAATTGAACTTAACAATATTGATTTGTTGTTCAATAAACCCTTGTATATTGGATGTGCAATTTTGGAACTCTCTAAAATTATTATGTACGACTTTCTATATAATTTCATCTATAAAAAATTTCCACAAGATCGCGTTAAACTTTTGTACATGGACACCGACAGTTACATCCTTGAAATAATTTCAGATGATGCATATCTGGAAGTAATCAAGTCTGAATTACACAGCTACCAGATTTGTTAGATGAAGTGAACCTACAAACACGTTCCAATATGTGGTACTTACATGACGGAGCACCTGCCCACGCAAGTCATCTAGTTGTCGACTTCTTAAATAGAACATTTCCCCGTCGTTGGATTGGTCGAAACTGACATATACGTTGACTAGCAAGATCTCCTGATCTCAACTTCTTACACCCTGTATATGGTGTAAATAGTTTGAGTGCATATATTTTAGGTGGAGGTAGTATACACCAAATTAAACAAAAAACTCTTATACCACTATGGTCAGTAGGCCTTAATAACCAAGAAAATCCCTAAAACATATTAGTAAATTATTGTCAATCCGGCAACGTCGCTCGCATTCGAAGCAGATTCACTCTTAGCGCGAATAATAAAGGAATGACTACGCCGACAAAAAAGTAAATACCTGTGTTTTTGTATTGACTGATGACATTGACCTTAGAATTAAATAAAAGTGTATGAAATATTTTGTTGAAAATATTTACGTTTTTAATACAAGGTATTGCAATTAGAATTTGTATTTGGCGGTTTCTTTTATGCAATTATAAAAAGTAGGGTAAATATGATATGCAACTCAAGAGATCTGTATATGTAGTTTTTTACCAGTTAAATTATTCGAAGAGTCATTATTATTGATTTAATTAATATTATTTATATTAGACAAGAAAATATGTAATCCTACTTACCGAATTTATTATAATGATAGAACTGAGTTGAAACAACGGATTATTCACAGCAAATGTTCAAAATGCCCACCATTACCATCGACACAAGCACGACACCGTTTAATCCAATTTTCATGTATGCGAGAAAAAATTCCTGGAATATTTCGGATTTCGTCAGCAGCGTCAAAAATGCGTTGTCTAAGGTCATTCTCGTCAATAATTGGAGTCGTGTAAACCTTACTTTTCATGTGTCCCCATAAGTAGAAATCTAAAGGATTGAGATCAGGAGATCTTGCTGGCCAACATATATGTCCGTTTCGACCAATCCAACGACGGGGAAATGTTCTATTTAAGAAGTCGACAACTAGATGACTTGCGTGGGCAGGTGCTCCGTCATGTAAGTACCACATATTGGAACGTGTTTGTAGGTTCACTTCATCTAACAAATCTGGTAGCGTGTTGTTCAAAAAATAAAGGTAATTCTCACCTGTCAAACGTGCAGGCAGTATAAATGGCCCAACCAAGTATTCACCAACTATTCCAGCCCACACGTTAACTGAGAATTGGTGTTGAAATACTAACTGGCGTATTTCGTGCGGATTTACCTCAGACCACGAATACGTATTATGAAAATTTATTATACCATTCCTATTAAAACTTGCTTCATCTGTTGTTAAAATATTGTTCACAAAATTACGAAATTGTCGATGTTTTCTGAGGAACCAACGACAGAAATTGAGTCTTGGTTGAAAATCATCAATTGAAAGCCCTTGAACCCGCTGCATGTGATATGGATAGAGCAATTGTTCTCGTAATGTTCTATGAACAACAGTGTGAGAAATTTGCAGCTCACTTCCAATACTCCGTGTGCTACGATATGGGTTGATGTCGATAAGGTCTAGTATTTGATCCTCAGCAGCTAAGATACGATTATGTCGCTGTGGTCCGCGATTGTTTATTTGTGGTATTACACTACCTGTTTCCAGAAGCCTCTGCGAAACAGCTACGAATGTCCTAGCATCGGGCAAGCGTCTGTTTGGAAACCTTTCCCTGTATAACATTCTTGCTATTCTGCAATTACGTCTGCTTTCCCCATAAATTAAGAGCATGTCATGTCTTTACCTAATTGTATAATCGGCCATTATTTATCACAAATAAATACTGTCGCACTATTCTTAATTTTCGAACTTACACACTAATCACAACCGATTTTATTTATTTAAAAAATATATTAAATGGAAAACAAACCACGAAGTCTACACCAAATAGATATCATTCAAATCACTTTACCGTTTATCTATTGTTATTTACAAGAATCGAAATCGCAAAAAACAATCGTAACTCTCAGTCATCGTTCAAGTAAAAAATGTAGTAAATAAGTTGGTCTGTATGCCACGTTGCCATATCTATTCGGAGAAACTTACACTAAATTATAAAAGCATATTTCGAGTTTAAATAATCAATTTTCATATTTAATGTTGCTATTAAAGATGTATAAGCTATTGAGTATTTACATATTTAGATTTACAGACATTTTGAAATCGAAATTATTGTATTATTCACTGTAGCAAGGGCTACATAAAATCTAACTTTATGTGTTCTTTTTGGCAAAACTATAGTTTATTTTAGAAAATGTTATAAAGCATTTTGATTTGTTTTGCCTGAAGTATTGTTCTTCAAAATCTTTGCACTCAAACCGTTTGCACCCTGTATATATATGTACTTTTAGCTACAACCAATTACCAAAATTTTACTCTTTTAACAGAATACTTCTTCAATACATTCGCCTTGATTTTTCAGCTCAAATAAAGGACGCGAACAAATTGAGCACCATGAACTTTTATCTGTATATAAAGTGTGCAACTCTCTTGATTCATACTTTATGTGACATCTTTAAATTTTAAACTAAAACATTTCTTTATTTCGGGAAGCGAATGTTAATTGTAGTCTAAGTAAGCATACCTCATATAGGAATAGGTTATATTTATCAATTCTACTGTACATGAACCAGGCACAGTAGCTGTCATGATCACAGTATGGCTCAAGATAGTTGCTATTTAACAAAGTAACCTTAAGTTCTAATGACATATCATATTTATTTATATACTCAAATTCACTTAGAATAAGATCAATATCGCCAGTTAAATTTACATAGGTATCAGTTAAATATTGATATTTGTAAATGGGGAAAAAATTTATAACTTCCTCAATTAAAGACCATGGAATCGGTGCAACATGTACAAATTGTGTTAGTTTTTTTATATTGGCGCAAATAGTTTTAAGACAAGCTAGTTGTAAAGTAGTTTGAGTTGCGGTTGTAGCCATAATTTCTAACCCTATAAAGGAAAATACATATTTACAGATATGCTTAACAATGATCAAAATGAACTTAGAGAATTATGTCCCCATGGTAAGGTTTCAAAACAATCATTCATGATATATCTCTTATCATCGAAGGGGCTGAGGGCAATTTTTGGCTGTTCGATGCTAAAAACATTATGCGCGTAGGACCTAATGCATCGCTGGGATAGAGTAGTTTGCTTTTTCTCTTGCAAACATGAGAGATAATCGTTAAAGGTAATTTTATTTTTAAAAATATTATTTTTTACGCATTTAGATTTTTTTACGCATTTGCCTCCTAGAATTAAGTATGTATACATCTTTGATCTAAGACCAACAACTTGGGAAATCATGTAACCCTTGGCCTCATCCTTCATTAAACCTAGGACCTTTTTGTTCACCCATGGAATACCATAAACATTATTTGGAACGTAATTTGAAGT
This sequence comes from Octodonta nipae, assembly GCA_034190945.1. Lineage (NCBI taxonomy): Eukaryota > Metazoa > Arthropoda > Insecta > Coleoptera > Chrysomelidae > Octodonta > Octodonta nipae. The sequence continues at coordinate 49,673,730 of CM067224.1, forward strand.
ATCAAATCTGTGTAATTCAGACTTGATTACTTCCAGATATGCATCATCTGAAATTATTTCAAGGATGTAACTGTCGGTGTCCATGTACAAAAGTTTAACGCGATCTTGTGGAAATTTTTTATAGATGAAATTATATAGAAAGTCGTACATAATAATTTTAGAGAGTTCCAAAATTGCACATCCAATATACAAGGGTTTATTGAACAACAAATCAATATTGTTAAGTTCAATTGGTACTAGATTCTCATCAAAAATAACTCGGCTATGAAAAGCTGGAAAGCAATTAAGTTTTTAGCACTATACCTGCCCTCCCATTCGGTCACGAGTTTGACAGAACGGTGTTTGCGAATATTTTCCATTGTTTTTCCGAAAACGGCATTGTTCATTAATTTAAACAGGTTCACTTCGAAATCATTTTAGGCTTGCGCTCTTAGAGTGGTATTTAAATCAATATAAGATTTTAGCCAGGCCGACTGCTGAAATGGTAAAACCCGATGAATTTGTGTGAGAATTAATCCATTCTCGAGAGCTTGTTTTAGATTGCGATAATGGATGATATATTTTTTATTTTGAAGGGTGGTCAGAAGTTTCGGAAGTTTAGAGCCTGGAGGAATTCGTTTTTCGGAACAAACAGGCAGGTCTTTATGCTTGCCATGAAGGTGTTGAGGATATTCAAGGTCAACTTCCAAGAAATAACCAACCTCAGAATCATCTGGAATTTGGGTGACGTCAATATTGGGATCGGTCCATTGAAAGCTACCATAAGGAAGGGGTGGACTTTGGAACCATCCATATAAATTATTGGCGTCCACTGATTAGAACTTAGAAAAATTAAATAAATGTATAAATTGATTGTTTTGTTTGATTTCATCAGTTGAGAATATGGAGAGTCGTGAGTACTATCGATCATATGAAACTCGATTACGAACCTTTGATAGTTGGCAATCTGACTATCCTGCTGAAAAGCTAGTCCGAGCAGGCTTCATTTACAAACGCAGTGGAATAAGTGACGATGTCGTTGCATGTCCTTTTTGTCAAACTGAAAGGTACAATTTGCAACCTGTTGACGATCCAATGGCCGACCATTTAGATTGGTGTCCGTATTGTAGTTTGTTCGATCTGGATGACGCTTATCGCATAAATAGACCTGCCATTTACCAGAGCAAAGTAACACTTGACAGTCGACTTGCAACGTACACCGACTGGCCCATTTCTCTAAGACAAACACCAGAGGAGCTCTCCAATGCTGGCTTTCTCTACACGGGATATGGTGACAGGATAAAATGCTACTGTTGTGGGATAGAACTGAAGAATCTCTTACCTTAAGATAACATTGAAGAGCTTCATGCAAAAGCGTTCGATAATTGTTTGCTACCTAAAAATAACCCGGAATTTGGAGCCTGGAGGAATTCGTTTTTCGGAACAAAAAGGCAGGTCTTTATGCTTGTCATGAAGATGTTGAAGATATTCAAGATCAACTTCCAAGAAATAGCCAACCTCAGAATCATCTGGAATTTGGGTGACGTCAATATTGGGATCGGTCCATTGAAAGCTAAGGAAGGGGTTGACTTTGGAACCATCCATATAAATTATTGGCGCCCACGTGTTGAATAAATTTGGAGGGTTTGCTCGGATTAAAGTTAGCCATATACTTGTTATTAGCCCCCGAAAACCTGTTGGAATATTGTGAAATACCTCCACGAATACCCCGCTCAAGAAACATCAGCATATCAACATCTTGCATTGTTTCAAGTTTAACTTGAGTTTTATAAAGCATACAATCCCATGAGTATCCTGGGATTGTAAAATAGTGAGCGAGATCGAGCCCATATATTTTATGTGCACTCTCCCTGAAATTTTCAAAGTTAGGAGAAAAATGTCGGTTTTCAAATATAATTCCATGTAATCCCTGAGATTTCTACACTTGAACTTACGCCATATTGTTTGGGCATGATCATAAGCTTCTTGACTTACATTTGAATCATATAGTTTGTTATAAAATTTTTCCAAGGGAGGTAACTGAGTTTCGTTTAATTTAATATCGGAATCTATAAGGGAATATTCCCTTTCTCATAAGGAGCGCTAGTCTGTCAGAATCTAAGCCGGAAAATCCATTCTTGAGATTAGAAAACTAGTGAGGCTTTAAATATGATGCTAACTCCTCCAATGGAGAATCGAGGAACCTAAATGAATCAATAAAGCGGAATTTTATGTTGCTATTTTTATCATGCTTGGTAAACGATATATATTTCTCTTTATTGCATGGAAGTAGAGTTATATTTTCATTATATAATATTGGGCATATTAATACATTTAAGGTTTCTTTTCGGTTTTCCTTGGTAACAGCACAGCCTGAATGTTGGGTAAGACACCACCCTGTGCAATTGTTACGGCAGACAACAATTTATTCAATTCTTCGTCGTTTCTGATGGCGAGTTGTAAATGTCTCGGAATAATACGGGTCTTCTTGTTATCACTTACAGCATTACCGGCCAACTCCAAAATTTCAGCAGCCAAATACTCCATAAATGCTGCTAAATATACTGGTGCACCGGCGCCGACGCGTTCGGCATAATTTCCTTTCCTTAATAAACGATGAATACGGCCTACCGGAAACTGTAAACCGGCACGGCTGGATCGCGATTTTGCCTTTCCTTTAACTTTACCACCTTTTCCACGACCAGACACATTGCTTGGTTAAGAATTAGACAAAAAAACTGGTCATATCCACTTAGGTTGTGGAAGACCACTGGAACGAAAAAGGACTCCCTGTACCTGAGGTTACAGGAATTATGTGAATAGCCTCTAAATGCGCCGGAAAGGTGACTATGTTCCCTAACTATCTTGTCCTGCGGTAAAAAGGGTTTTTTCACAAATATGACATTGACTAGAAGCATCCCTCAAGCTAACCTCTACATTGAGATTGAACGAATTTAGCTTAGTCAGACATTTCTGAAGCAAACCACTCCATACAATCTAATCCAGACTAATTCCTATAATACGATAGGCTATCATCATAGAAACATTTAAAATAATAACTTGCAGCTACGGCAATATGTTTTCGGTATTTACGGGTTTTGGATGTAGAAGTAGTATCGGAAACCTGCTGAAGAATTGACTCAAAGTCCCCATAAACAACGAAGGGAAGTCTCTCCTTATGACTATAATTTTTAAACTCAATGTTATGATATTTTGGAAATGAAATTTTGCAGTTATTCATATTTTTACAGTAAATTGAATGACTGTCAAGTTTACCTTGACTACTGAAGTAATTCAAGCAACGGTCGCATATAATTTTTTTAGTACGTTTCATTGTAAGTTGAGATGAAACAAGACGTCACAAATTTTTAATCAGGCAAAAATGGTACTTTATTCCTTGCTCATACTCAGCCTCATCAGCACCATTGGTCCAAGCGATTACCTCTATGTCATTACCAAATCCATTAGTTTTAGGAAAATATTTGTTTTAAATCATGAATAAATTAACGTGATTTTCTAATTTATTCTTTGTGACTAAAACTGGGGCTGTTTGGAAATACTCTTTATCTTTGGCTTTTAATAATTCTAAGACATATACATTTACAGAAATATGATTTAATTTTTCAAATTTGCTTACTTGCTTCAAAGTCATAGGAAATGTCAAATCTGTTAAACTTACTCCCGCTGATGGATGAGGATAAGATGATGTTCGATTAGGGTGGTGTCTATAGCCAATTGAATGCAAATGAGCAACAATACTCCAGGCAAAGCACAAATTGTCAGCATAATTTTTGATGTTAACTAGGGCATGTTTTTTTACAATTTCTTCAGGTAGTTTTATAAAAGAGGAGGCCCCGTTACCCATTTCAACCTTATTTATGTTGATTTCTAAGTTTAAAATTTTATATAAAGCCCATCCCGACATTTTCTCTGAAAATTCCTCTAATTTTCTTCAAATCTGTCCTTGAACATTTGTGAAAAACCACTCCTGTATATTTATCCCACTATCAATAAAATTTATAATCTATCACTTCAGACATACCTGATTTCTTTATGAATTCTCCGCAGAATATAGCATTAACTTTAATGATACGCATTGTTTTTAAAGCATTATTAATCCTAGACTTAAATAGGAAAAACCCATCTTCCAAAAAGCGTAAAATATCAATATGTTCAATATTAATAATTACCCCGGTTCTAACTCTGGATGAAAAAGCAGTCTCAAAATTTTCCCATTTCACACGACTACTCCGTTTATTGTGTTTATTATTGGCCCCAGCTCTCTGTTTGCGGTTTGAATAAAGTTTAAGCTGATTTCTAAATCTTTTAATGTGAGCTAAGTGAGTTTGTAATTTATTCAAAGTACCAATATTTAAATTGCAATTTTTAATAGTTCTGTTGGTTTTTACTTAATTTTAACCAATATGAAATTTGCTCTGGTAAACACGATTTGTTTTCAATGAAAATTAAATTTGCTGCACATCTAAATTTTGTAACAGTTTTATCGCTAATTTGGACTATTTGCTCAGAATTCATTTTGATCACCCTCACAATATAAAAATATTATACAAATATTTAACTAACTACTTACAACTAATAATCTCGCTAATTTCGAACAGCACCCTGGGATAAAGTCCACCTCCAAGCTCCTGCAGTCGAATGAAATTAATATATAATTTCCCCAGAGAAAATTGGGCTAGATAGGGCTGATACGTGACCCTGACCCGTTTTGGTAAAAACTCCACGTGATCCTCTAGCTCTATCAAGATCGTTTCCCCAAATTTCGGCTTGACCAGTTTGGCAGAAATCATTCAATATTTTTTCTCTAGCTGCAGGTCTTGGATTTTGATACTTGGCTTGTTCACAGCTTCTGCGGAGGACACGGCATTAATTTTAGATAGGAAATCCATTTCTATAACAAATACACACAACCTAATATTTATTTATTTATAAAATCATATGTGAAACTCACTTTTTAGTTTAGAAATCGGTTGAAAATTTACTAGTAGTACAATAGAATGCTGTGCGCTCTGTATAGGCAGTAGAATGCTGTGAGCTCTAAAGATGCCTCAACTACTGAAAATGTATTAACTAGTTGCGGACGATCCACTATAAGGTTATTGTAGGAGGAGTAGATTATCCCTGGACAAATGGGCAGTAGAATGCTGTATTAACTAGTTGAGGAAGATTAACTCTGCAAATAAAAATACATGGATATGAGAAATATATTTTCACATTTCATAAAGCTATTTTAACATTTAATAAAGAAATTAAGAATTTAAAAATGTTAGGATTAATTTTATATATATGGTATGAAAATTTGTTTAAATTACTAGAGTTGAATATACAATTAATTCAAATGAAAGTAGAAAACTCAAAAGGACGCTTAAAACACCTAAAAATGTGCGTGCTATATTCAATAGAATCAATCGGACATCCAATTTAAGAAAGTTGCAAAATTTGAAGATATAACTACTTACATGTATTTCAAATGCACCCACTATAAGGTTATTGTAGCAAGAGTAGATTATCCCTGGACCAATGGGCAGTAGAATGGTGTATTAACTAGTTGCGAAGATTAAATCTGTAATTAAAAATACATGGATATGAGAAATATATTTTCACAATTCATAAAGTTATTAAAAATTCGCAAATATTAGCATTAATTTTATTTGAAAAATATATTTTCACATTTCATAAAGATATTAAAAATTAGTAAATATTAGAATTAGTTGTTAAAATGTTAAAATATATTTTAAAATTTAATAAAGAAATTAAGAATTCATGCTAGGATTAATTTTATTAATTCAAATGAAAGTAGAAAACTCAAAAGATATAATGTTAAATAAATACTTACATAATTTATAAAATGCACCCACTAAGAAACTGTACTTCGAACACTTGATAAAGAGTAATATTAATTTCCTACAATCTCGCTTATTTATTTCACCGCAGTAACCGGGTCGATCGTTAATTAGATATTCTACTTATTCAGAAATTTTGGTTGCTTCAGAACAACATTCTTATCTTGTTTTCGAAGTTTCGAAATATGCGTTAAATGTTATGGGAAAATATAATTAAATAGTGCTAATTGTATTTTCAGGGTCAGGTCAGCGCGACTAATATATTCTTGACTTCGAGGTCGACAGAATTATCGTTGTGATAATCAACTAATTACATATTGTTGATTTTTATTTAGTAAATTTACATGGTTGGGAATAAATAATTTAAAATAAAAATTCGGATCTCAGGAATATCAGTTCTTCTAACACGATTATTTTAGTAATAAAACAATTAAATATCACTTCCTATTCCAGGTAGTTGATTATTATTTGTAGATCTTAAGTTTAGGTTACATGTTTATATCTGCACATTTTCTGTCAACTTTTCTAAAATATCGGTAATGAGTATTTTTTAGCGATATTCTACAAAGATCTATGATAGTGAAGAATATCTTTTATATATTATTTACAATCAAACTTTGCATATCGAGTTCAGTTTCAATTGTTCACTCAAAGCAAACGGTAGCTATGAATTTAGAAAAATTAATGACTCACATCAAGCGTTTTAAATTTGATGATTCGCTGACAACTCGTAGAATACAGCCCAAAGATCTAACTGGAAAACTTAATCGCTCCGTTGGCTTCTATGAAGTACCTGACGTTTTATCAATTAACATTACGGAAAATCATGTTACTCTCAAATCTCCGAAAGCAACCTTGATCTGGCTCCGGAGAGCTTTAAAGTTTTCAAGACCTACTTGGAGTATGCTTATCAATTTGACAATAATCCTGAAATGGGAAAGGATGATCCTGAAAGCCTGTGGGATGAACAAGAACGATTACCAGATATCTATATATCTCTTGGAATATGGTTCAATGATGGCTACCTTTCTGTATCGAACACGACCAAACCTATGTCATGTAAAAAGTTATCAATACCTGATGCTCTTAAAATTCACAAAGTCTTGTATTCAAAATAAATGTAGTTAAACACGGTTCTTGTTTTATTTATTTTTTATTTCCAGTAGAGATGCAAATATAAAGATATTCTAATTATTTCAAAGACTTTCAGCGCAAAATCAATTTTTAAAATTGACTTTCATATAGTATTTACTTCTAAGTATTTACCATTTATATTCCAAACATTAGGTTCTCTATATTAATTTCACAAAAAAAAAATTACGCTCGACCTGATGCATTCAATGCAGACCAATATTTTAATATATACACCAAATATTTTTATTCCTAGATCCCATATCCCGACTTCTAATATCCCGACTTTTATTCCCGAAATCCAATTTCCCGACTTTTACCCCCGAAATCCATTTTCCCGAATTTTCACACCAAATAACATATTCCTATAAACAACACTCAGATAACCACCATCTAAAAGACAACCTTATTCAAATCACTCGCCCGCCATCGCGGAAACGAACAACCCACACGAGCCGACCCGCACATAGTCATAATCCAAAAGACAACATTATTCAACTGGCTTGCCAGCTCATATAGTGGAAACTTCAACACACACGCCGCCGTGCCGATCTCGAAACCCAACCAATGCTTTTTTCTATTTACTTACCACAACCGCCGCATGATGGCACCATTTTTATTCAAACCGCCACTACCTGCGCGCGCCGCAACCCGCAACACAACAACGTTCCCGCCGTTCTGGACCTAGTCGTGGCGTTGAAGTTACCTTGCTTATCTACTCACATTTCATTTCAATTAATTACTGTACTTGTGAAATTAAATAGCTTTTCATTAGGTATTATTATTGCTTCGATTTCTTGCTGTAACTTTGTCATATTGTCGCGTCGAACACCAGAAAAAACGTCTTCTCTCACCAGCTACTGAAGTGAGCACACGTACCCTTTAGTAAGGCTTTATAAATTCTCCCCATGTGTGCAGATCTTTAAGACAAATTGGAAAACGAAAAAGTTTAGATTCCTTCTTTTGTTGTAGTGCAAAAACGAACCAATTGGGTGTTTTTTTTTCAATTTTTATACATAAAGGTGAATTGAATGTCTATTTGAAAGCTATTTTTAATGGAAACCTCTAACGGTGAAGTTATTACCAAAATCGCACTGAATGAAACCAACTGCCCAATACAAACTGACCCATTCCAATCAGAAGAGGTATATTACAGGGAGACTCTCTTAGTCCGCTGTGGTCCTGCCTTGCCATGAACCCTCTCTCAAACAAACTGAACTCGACTAATTTTGGGTTCAGTCTCAAACACAACAACGTACTAGCATTTAAGATATAGCATTTGTTATATATGGACGACTTAAACTTGATAGCAGCTACGAAACAACAGCTGCATGATATGCTTGAAATAGTAGAAGGTCTCTCTAGTGAAATCGAATTTGGCCTAGGCAAATGCCGGATTATTAATATAGCCAAAGGCAAAATACAGCAGAGGCAATACGAAATGGGCGATGGCACCACAATTGAAACTATGGCGGAAGGGTCATGCTTATAAACATCTTGGAATAAAGCAGGCTCAACGTATTGTTCACTCCACCATGAAAAGGGACCTAACAACAGAGTTCTATAGAAGGGTAAGACGACTGTTGAAAACAAAACTTAATAGTAAAAATCTGTTTCAGGCTATTAACACCTACGCTTGTTCAGTGCTTAGTTACTGTTTCTGTGCAGTTAATTGGTGTAAGAATGACATTGGACAATTACAACCGAAAGTTCGAGTTCCACAAACAGAAGCTCAAAATCATCATCCATAGAGCTCTGTCGAACGTACAACTTTGCCACGGTATGAAGGAGGAAGAGGATTGGTCGATATAAGCAAATTACTTGATCAACAAATTTCTAATTTGCGTAGTCAGTTCCAGAAACTGGCAGAATTTTACGATCTGCACAGAGTCATACGCCATATGCCACTGCGACTGACAGAACAACAAGTCCAATTGCACCACCAGTCAACTGATCAGAAACTGCTCACTGAAAAGAGAATCCCCTTCATGGAAGACATATAAATGACGTCAACCAAGACTGTGTGGACAGTTCAGTGTCAAACTACTGGCTGATGTCTGGTCATTCGCCTCCTGAAACGGAAGACTTTATTTGGGCAATGCCAGATGAAGTAATTCTAAGAACTACATAAAGCACATCCTTGAAGACCCTTCTATTAACAACGACAGATGCAGATACGGTTGCTAAACATCTACCACTATTGTAGACAAGACTCACGGTCTGTTTCAAAATGTTTTGTTGTCATTTATGAATTTGTTTCCGATTGAAAATAGGGTTGTCGAAACTAGTCACGGTTTTTTATGTTTATTTATTAAATAAATAAAGAAATTAGTGATATAAAACAAAGTAATTCGTTTTACTACAATCATTTAGGGTTTATGTTCAGTTAATTTATCCAGAATCGTTTTTACTTTAATCTAAATACGGAACACTAAAACATAATACTTATAGCTCGGATTTTAGGATTTATATTGTTTTTAGCTGAGCACTTTTCCAGTTTATCAACAGTTTGGTTTAATGTTCAGGGAAAAATTTAATGCCTTAGGAATAACTGACACTCAGACAACTTTTATAACGAATTTGACTGCATCTTTCAATGCTATTGTAGGTACGTATGTTCGTTTTTTTTATGAGCTTCTAAACCACAAAAAAATTTTCATTTCGAGGTTTGACTAATGGACCAGTTTACAGAAATTTTACTTACCGACAAGTTTCATTGGTATTTTCATTTCTGGTTGCAGTATCATTGTTTGTTTGTGTATTTTGTTCATCATTTTGGGAATACGTCATATTTTTCTGCATTTTCTATGGTGAGTAAAGTATTACTACAATATGTATACATAATATGTGTTATAGAATCACTCTCCATACATTAAATATTATTTTTTACGCAAAAGTTATTGCAATTGCCTTGATTTAATCATTTGGATTCAGTTTTTACGTGGGCACCTACGGCACCGGAAGCACCTGATAATTTAAATCTGCAGTTCCGCAAAATCTTGAGACGCATTTCTAATAAACATAAGACAACTTGTAAAGGTAACCTTGCATTGTCATGATAATAATAATATTATAAGATCATTATTATACAGCGCACATCCATTGTGAATTCTAGTCTTAGTTAGTTGAATAAATTATATTTTTGTAAAATGCTTTATTTCTGATGTGCCTGTAATATATATATATATATATATATATATATATATATATATATATATATATATATGCAGGACGCATACTATAGAGACACTTTTTTTAGGCAAGGAATACATTGGGGACATCTGCATGCTTTGAGGACTGGTCCCAAACTATGTTTGTGTAAAAGGCATGCTTTGGGGAGATTTTGAAATTTATATCTACAGCATATTTTGAACCCAAAGTGAATTTCTATAGAAACCAATAGATGGTGTTATGGTACACATTTTGGGTATATTGCGATATATAAACTGTCCCCAAATTATGTTGAAACGTTTATATATAAATGAGTTTATATATAGGATTTGTGTCTAAAGCATAGTTTCGGACAGTCATTTTTTTACATTGTATGAGTTTGAGAACGTGAAATAAGCTATCCAGCAGACATTTGTTATACTTAGAAACAACGTAATAGTAGTCGCGCTTGCTTTGAAGTTTTTATATTGTTTTTGTATAGTTCTTGTTGGTGACATATTTATTTAGGATATTATCGCTAAATGATATATAGTATAATTTCATTTGTGTTTTCGATTAAATAAATACGTGAGACTAAAGTCGATAAATTATTTAGTGGCGATATATGAAGTTTGGAGTTTTAAGACATGACTTATCGGTCTGAGTTGCAAATTTAATAATTATTATTACTCTTACGAACTTTGATACTCGGCTAATGGTTAAGATGTAGATTGGGTATTATTGACACATTTTATGGGTGGCATTCTGTAAATTTATACATTTTCGGAACTGTTAAAATATGTATTAAACTTAAATTAATTCAATATGTAAGGATTCAGTGGTTGATATTGGAAACCGTACGTATAAAACTTGTCGGTAGTCAGAGGAAGAATTAATTTCTTGGAATACATTTATTTCGGCTCAGTGTAAGAATTACCGATGGCCGTTTTTAAGTGTTGGTATATTAATTCATAGAAATATTTCACTTTCGAAGCTGATTAATACTTTAAACGGTAAAATCGTTTGCTAGCAATATGAGGATGTTCCTTTCACGTTATTCAATATCATACGCGGAGTAGAGGAATTAATTGAACGTTTATAATCAATATGGGAGTTTCCGGTTTTGGAATATTTTTTATGTGAAACATATATCAGAATTGAAAAAAGAAGTTTGTTGCATTTTTGCATCAAATGATTGTTATTCAACAGGGTGGTACATGAAATATTTGTTTAACAAAATTCTTCAAATAAAAAATATGTGTACTTAATTGAAATTATTGAAAAAATCGGTAAATAGGTCTTGACTGAGCATTTATCGGTAGATTTGGAAATGTTGAAGCAATGTAGTTTTGAATGTTATGTTAGTTTATTTAGGTAGAATAAAATAAAACTTATGTTTCATCGGTTGATTAAAATTCAAGATTTTCTATAAAACATTGGCTTCGTAATTTGAATTACTTGATTAATTAAACGTTACCTAAGATTGAGTGTGATGCAGTTTAGTGGGGATATATGAAGTTTGAAGCTGTAACAAATGATTATTATGTATCTAAATTGCATATGTATCTATAAAGATTGAAAACATTACTAAGGGTTGAGATTTGAATTTGGTAATATGTTCACATATAGTGTACCGTAAATAAATCTTTTTACGGAATTCTTAAAATGTCGTTTACAGAACCTAAATTCTTTGAATACAAGGGAAATAAAGTAGTTTTGTGGGTACCTATATTTTATTTTTAGGGGATGTATGTGGAAGTCATACAAGATATGTTTAATTTTACAAGAAGAATTACATTTTTACAATTCATTTCTTTAAACTGATAATAAGTATAATCTCGCCCATGGCTGATATTGCTCTAGGCTTATATTGATTAATAATTTAAATTGCAAAATCTTAGACTTGTAATTGAACATGCATCACTCACATTTTTCTATATTCTATGCAGGCTAGAGAAATTCTTCAAATAAAAAGTCCAGTGGTATTCTTAAACAAAAGTAATATTTTAGATAACTCTTTTCAGGGTTTTGTGGAGCTTGGTAAAATTTACAATCATATTATGAAATAGTCCAGACTATTTTTATTTGGGGTTGGTTTCTTCTTGGGAAAGTTCTGTAATTAAGTCTTAATTGAATTATTTATCTGCAGATTTGGCAATGTTAAAGTGTTTTTATTGTAGTTTTGAAATTTTATGACTCCATTAAAGAATAATTAAACTTTGACTTAGCAAGGGGAATCAAATTTGGTTCGATTGTTGGGTGTCAAAATTCGGAACTTTCTTAATAACACTAGCATGGTAATTTGAACCAATTGATCAATTAAACGTTACCTACGTTTGGGGTGGTGTAAATAGTTTAGGGAGATATATGACGTTTGATGCTTTACTAAGGGTTGAGATCTGAATTCGGTACTATTGTCATATGTAGTAGGTGGTGTTCCGTAAAATTATATTATGTTTTTTTCAATATTATTAAATATTTGGTTTGTAGGACCTAAACTCTTTCAATATTAAGGAAATGAATAGTTTTGTGGATACCCATAACAAGGTATATTTCAAGTTTGGTGAATGATTTTGAAAATCATACATGATATACTTAATTTCACAAGAAGAATTAAATTTTTACAATCCATTTCTTATAACTGAGAATAAGTATGATCTTGTAGACAGCTGATTTTCACCTATGCGTATGTTAATTAAAAAAAAATTAAGTAACGATATTATGATGTTATTATGATGTATCATTCGCATTAGTGGATATTCTATGTTGGGTAGAGGAATTGCATGAACCACTATAATTCAAATAAAATACTCGGTTTTGCCATAATTTTTATTTCAAACATATGGCAGAATAGCTAAACAAATTTTAAAAGCTATTATTGTTCTTAAATCAGTGATATAATCTGAAATATCTGCATAATGAACTTCTTTAACTAAAAAATTTAGTAGTACTATTAGCTAAATGTAATAGTTTAAATATTATTTTATATGTATATAACATTTTCAGTAAACTTGTATGTAGTCGGAAGGATGCCGCAAAATGTCTTTGAATTTGAACAATTTGAACATTTATCGGCTGACTTGGAAATGTTGAAGTGTTTTTACTTAGTGTAATTTCGAAATTTTGTTGGTGTATTAATTGAAGGATTAACATTTGGTTTCACACGTTGATTTAAATATGTTTATATTATTGGTCTTAAAATTTGGAAGTGGCTAAAAAACATTGAACTGGTAATTTGGTTTTGATTTACCATACTGAACAGTTAGTTGTTTTAAAGGTTACGACGTTTCTATGGGATTCTTGAATGTTGTTGAAATGTAAATAAACGTGTCATTGTCTGAAATATATTGGTTTGTTATTGAGGCCTGTTGTTTATAGTATTTTTTTTCTGCTGGAAAATCGACGAACAAACATGTGAAATTGTGAAATACATGTATGTGAAACAATAAAACGACAACATCTATTCCTGCCTTCTAGTTTTGTTGTAATACATTTTAAAAAAGAATGACAAAAATTCGATTGAATATATATCAATCATATATTCCTCTCAACTAACCAAATGTCTTTAATTCATGGAATCCTATCTAAAACATTCTCCTATGATTCCACATGACGAATATTTGGACCTGGAATGTCTCTATCTGACTTTGATGTCCACTCGTTTTTGTAGACGTCTCCCATTGGGGAAAATGAAAATCCAACACGGTGCAATACTTCTCCTAATAATTTGCTCTAGTTAAGTTTGTTTTATTTTTAAAATAAAATTGACGTTAAAAAATAAATCAAACTTATTTAATTTGCAATATAAGAGTTTACTACTGTGTCTACACGAATTTTTGAAATTGGGTGACAACGACATACAATTATATGAAGGTTTTTGAATACGAGTACTATGTTTTCTAATAAATTCAAGCAATATCTGTTGTAGCATAATTTGTGTGTAGCGACAAACAAAGGACATGCTTGTCGCGTGGTTACTTCCAAGTGATAATTTATATGCTGAATTCAGTTTGGAGGGTTAGAGATGTCATCTTCGACTACCTAAAGCTGTTGTTTTCATTGACAATAATGTTCCAGCGCATTTTACAAATGCACTTATTGACTGCCTTAAAAACGAATGAATCATTCATATTGGCTGCATTATCCCCGGATATGAAACCCATAAGCGACACTTGGGAAATCTTTCAAAAACTATTTATAGTCGAAGAAGAAAGAATAATAGAAGAATAGTTGTTATTGTTATTAGCAGCATACCAATGTTTCACGACGTCTTCAAGCATTGCATTGATGTCATGCGTGAGTAAACACTCTAGTAAAATCAGTTTCATATCATTTTAAATTTTAATCTTAATTTAATTAATGTTTAATTAATAATAAATATTTTTTGTGATTTAATAATACTACTTAGGATCAAGACGATTGATACTTTCAGATAGTATTTTAATTCGTTCGACACTGAATGTTAAAGAGTTAAAATTGAAAACACTATTAACTCTCAAACCTATACATATTAGACATATAGTATGATACTGTAAGACATGTAGTATAAAAAAGCTCCCATGTACCATATCTAGAGTATTTTAATACTCTAAACTGCACGAAGGTTTTAAAAGTCCAATCAAAAATGATTATATATCTCTCAGCATATGTTATATATCTCTAAGCATATGACTTCACCTCATAGGTTAATAAAAAACTGAAATACCTTTTATTTGTTTTTTAATATACTAATGTAAAAATATTCCCAAAAGAATCATCCAAACCTATCTTCCTCCAGTATATAGTTCAACTTATTAGCAAGTTTGTTGACGAGTGTAACTATAATTTGGTAACGAACTCAACACTATATACTAGGGATGGGCATTGAATGGAATAGTTTATTTTGATGTGCAAGCTGTTTTATTGTCATAGACGAATGGACTAAACGAATCATTTTTGATAATTGTAAATTATTATTTACCATATCCGGGAATACCGGAGTTGTGTAAATGTCAATGTTTTTTTGCCTGTCTGAATCTCATTTTTTATATTTTGTTTCTCGAAATAAAACATCACTTCTCATTAGTAAAATTATACAGTATAAATGGATGTGTACATTGTACATAGACAATGATAATATTCAGACTGATACATGGAACTTCTACAACATCACTGTAGAACATGTAATACATCCTTACAAAACTCATCAAATTGTTTCTGATAAATATTTTCATCGCATGGTGTACAACAATTTAATGTTTAGTAAAAGTTTTTATTAGTTAAGATAAAAGCTGAATATAAAAAGTACACAACAATTAGGGTTCTCAGATTTGGACTTTCGGATGTTGAGGATCCCATGTGTGAAACTGGTTACGACCAGGGAAGTGCTTAGAAGGGCTGTCGTTGACGGCAAATTATTAAAAACTTTAAAGCAACCCAAGATTTCTTATCTGGATCACAAACATTAATAGCCAAAAGGGATTCAAGCTAAAAACTACATTCATAATTGTATCCCATCATACATTTGTGAGAAGTAAATAATGTGGGTAATATCTTCGCATTAGCTTATTATAAACTAATTAGGGTCTTTTGATCAAAATCACCCTGTGGTGTTATTTCTTAAGAAAACGTTAAAAAAATAGAGGATGTCAAAAATAAACTTCACAAAACGAGTAAAATGATCTATCTCCAAGAAAAACAAGTTTTACTTGAAATCACTATATCTAAATAAATTATAATATATATGATAAAAGAAGCATGCTATAAATATTTAATCGGTAGTATTTGACACAATTTCTGTTCTGTCAGAAATATAATATAGCTATAATTTTATCCTCGTGAAACTAGCGAATCAATTGACATTTTGGATATATTTAATAACATTTAGATATGGACATATTTTATACAGAATGGTTTACCTTTAGAAATAATCATTGTTAATCAATATTTGTCTAAAACATACATATAATTTTTGGGTCTTGTTCATTATTGTGCAACTATCTGAGGTGTAATTCATCCATGTCCTGTCACTTTACATTGTATGACGTTTTATTGCTTGGTAAGGTAGGTAGCATAATATTAAATATTATTGTTAGGTACTTTCCTGGAATAATAAATACCCAAATTTCACATTTTGACATTGATAATGTGTTCAACAATTGCTGAGTGGGGAGTAAATAAAAATTGGTCATTTGGACGGTACAAATGCAAATAAAATTTAGTTTATAATTTATTTCAATAATTATTTTTACCTTATCATTTTCAAATATTTGCAATGTAATGTAAAATGCTAAGAAAAATGGCCAGATAAACTCTTTAGAAGCAAGTAAATTATTCTATTTTATCAATATAATTAACAATCACCAAGTAATGTTTCAAACAATCGAGCTGCTTATATGTAATAAATATAGATGGTGTCCGAAATTCCTTTCTGTATACAAGGGTATTGACTCCTATTACATGTACAGCAAAGGTAATATAGAGAAAGGTTTAGAGAAAACCTAGTGCATTTGACATCTGGCTTTAGATTTACAATCGTTTTTCGCCGGTAAATCTGAAACGGTTAATTTTATAGCTGTCAAGATGTGACATTATTTGGACACTTTTTTTAATCAAATAAAATGGCATTTATCACATGTCTCAAAAGTCTTTTGTCATTCCGCAAACTAGTTCAATTTTTCTTATTTCCTCCATATTAATACACCACAAGTCTATAAAAGATTTGAGTATCAACAAAATATCCTACTTCGTGAAGTTAGGCCTTAATTTTTCTAAGTAGGCCATGATATATTTGTCGCATAGTAACATTAATAAGAAAATAATGCATTAACGCATTGAATTTTCAATAAAACATGAACGTAAATAAGGAGAAAATGATTTATTTGTCTCAAACAAGATTAGCAAGTAACATGTTAAACGCATTTTCATTAGAGTATGAACCTAAATAAAGACTTCTCAACAAATCAGGATTAATAAAAAATATCCCCATACATGCAATAGTTTAAAATCTAATTAAGTGCTTAAGTGCTTTGTCACTAGATATTAATTTACAGAATTGCAAATTTACATAGAGACAATTTTGACAATTGGTGACTGTTTTTCGAACAACTTGGCAAGTGTATTTCCGGTAATACTATTTATAAATGTATCTGAAATTCTATGTCTGAAGTAAGTTACATTAAATTACCAACGACCCCACACCAAAATTTACTTCAAAATCTAGCCTGTACACATCTCTTTGTCACTTCGTGATGGTTTTTCATATCACATTGATGAGTACATATTGTGCTTATTACAACCTTCACAATTCGTAAATCAACTATCTTAGGACCACAAGATATAACTTAGTATGTATATTACATTTCCTGAACTAAAATTAAAAATCCTAATTGATTCTGGATTCTCAAGATCCCGCATCGATTACAACGAGGAGTTTGTTTAAAGATATAACAGTTTCACACAATACATGAACACGTTTTGTTTATCAATAGCCTAAATCAAAACTTAACTCTTTTAGTTTCATAACGTTCTGAATTGTCTTATTGGCTTAGAGAATTCAGGCTATCGTTGACTAAGGTACGGGATATCTAATTACAATATTTAAAAAAATGCATAAAATTCTTTTATTTTACAACTTGAGAAAAATATGTCTAATTTTTTATGCTTTAATATCAAGATTTTTATATAAGCAGAAAGTTAACCACAATAACATTTTATATAGAACATGCACCTTTAAGGACCCTTGAGGAGAAAAGAGTAAGCGAAAACGAAGAAGAAAGAATTCGGATATCGTCTGATATTGGTGATAACAACTATGAAAATATTCCTTCTCCCCAAGAAAATATTTCCCTTAAAAATAAAGACACCTCCGAAGAAGCTAATATATATTTTAATGCATATCGCCATTGTCGAATATGTTGCAAGTTATAAACAGTTTAAAATAATATTTCATTCTGTTTTTTACTTTTTATCTTAGCCATAGACACTATACTAATCGGAAAAAAGATTTAAAATAATGCCAAAGTTTCCAAAAATTATTTTAAATAAGAAATGATCAATTTCGGACAGACTTTGTAAACGTTTACATGCAATATTATACCTTTATCCAATATCCTAAAATTTCTAGTATTTCTCATTAGTTTATGAGTTAAATAAAATGAAATTCTTCAAGTAACAAATTCATGCGACATTAGATATTATTGACCTTATTCACAAAGCTTAGTCAAACTTTACATATTATTAAAATGCTATAGGACATTTAAAAAACTCCATTCGAAATTATGTTTAAGTTGAATATATCAGCAGTCCCAATACGACACTTTCCTTGTAATTACAGAGATAGCAAATAATTTTGTTTATTATATTTTTTATCGTGGAATACCCAACTCAATTGTGGTAGACATTGGTACAAAGTTAAAATAAAAAGTTGTTTCAAAATTCGCTCTCTTCATAACTTCACGTTTACACATAAAACTACCATCAATTTATTGTTATAAAGATTACATTCTATCTCAACTGAACAACTTCCACTTGTAAATGAAACTTTTACAAACCTAGCCCTATGGAGATTATTGATACAAGACGAAATTTTCGAGATTTTTCAATCCATTGAACGCAAGACAATATATTGTTTCTATTAGAGAACTTTCATCAGTTGTGCTCCCCTCAACTGATTGAATTTTCAAATACTTATTTATGTATATAGAACATATAACTTACTTTATTTATTTTATCGCTAAATGTATTCCTACACCCAGGAGTGTCAGGAAAAATGATCTCAAAGAGTCTCCAAATCGGGAGTCATACTGTGTGTTACGCCGTTTCCCTGGAATTCCTAGGATATAAAACACACGAAAAAAGTCGTAGAGGTTTACTGAAACCTGTCAAAGAAATGACGATACTAACTGTTGACATTTTTCATTCCAATGAACGCAAGACAATATATTATTGATACAGTATACTGATCGGTGCCATTCTTGCATATAATCACTCAATCCAGTTAGTAACCTGTTAGTGAAAATGAAAATGCTGTGGAACCTTTAATGTGTCACAAATGTAAAAACACAGTTTTACACCCTAACACCAAACCTTTATTTAAACACCCAACGGTTGGTTTACTCCTTGATGATGACAACTTAGAGTTGTTGAAACGACGGGTGTTCAGTGTTTAAACAAAGGTTTGGTGTTAGAGTGCAAATTTGTGTTTTTACATTGTTAGTGACAATGTTTATGATTTTAAAGCATCAATATTCACTACAAAAAACTCAATTTTGACATGATTACTAACAGAGGACAAATTATGCAAAAATTGAATTATTCAACAGACAATTTTGATAAGCATAAAGAGTCACGATGTGGTTTAAAGTTTAAATGCTTATTTCTAAATTTAAAATATATCTGAACTGTAAAATATCTAATATATGTATATATATATATATATATATATATATATATATATATATATATATATATATATATATATATCACTGCTCAAAGTTCAAGAAAAGATCCAACATAAATATTTGCCATTAAACTGTAAAAAATAAAGTCGTAATATAATAAATGATGAATTTGAAAAAAAAAAGTTTTTATTAACAATTTACTTTAGTCACAATACAAAATGTAATTAGGTACACAGTCTTTCAATTCGTATGAAAATGATTAGATATTGTTCGTCGACAAAATCCCTATTTGCACAAAACTTCTGGGCATTGCTTGGACACAACGATACTTTGGAAGAATGGTTCGAAAATAAATTCGCAGAAATCAATAACTTTTTAATAAGACGGGAGTCCTGCTCAGAGTTTTTCAGGAATTTTCAAGCAGATTTCGTTTCCGTTGTACCTGTATGTTGATGTTTCCTGGCTTGCAAGTACGTCGGACCTAACTTATCTAGATCTTTATTTAAGGGAGTACCTCAAAAATATATGGATCCACTTCAGAGTCGTAACAGATTTTAGAAGCAGTTCAAACAAATATACTAGGGCATACCAGTATTGTTTTGGCTTCCACAATTAGACGATCTAACCTATCCTTAAAATATGATATTTATTTGTTGAACTGTTTTTGTAACTAATTCAGTAAATACTGCTGTTAATATTTTTAATTAGTGTTTCCTTTACAACTGTGATAATAATTGTTCTTCCGGCGTTCAGTATCGAAACATGGAGATTTTTCTGCATAATTTTATATTTCAAAGTGGATTTAAATTTAAAAATGAAAACAAATAGTATGGTATGTAACCAATTGTTGATTGTTCTGATAACACGAAACGTCGTATTGAAAATCTGTATTGCTGTCTTGTTCAATTCAAAAAGTAACAAGGAGAAATTATTTTTTGAACCCTTTTCATGTGCTTTATGTCTATTCTCAGCAATATGTGAAAATCGTAAGAAAATCCAGAGGTATCAATATTACTTAATGATAATGTAAGCACTATAAAAGTATATAAAATATATATAATAATAAAATTTTACAAAGTTATTACCCTTACAATATCTAAAATTTCATTACAACAACATTTCTTCCTTTGTAAATATGTATAATAAACAATTTTTAATCAGGAAAATTTATATATAATATAGTGAGAAAAATTCCAACTTGATTGTAACTTTTATGTAATTCCACTTCAAACATAAGAAATAACATTCAATAAAAAATTTGAAATACCAGTACACACCTACTAATTTAATAATATACATCCGGGTTCTGTTCCTACTGATTTTATAGCCAACTACATCAAAGGCGTATTTTTGATACAATTTTCAAGTTTTCCTATTTAGAGGTAAGTTACATATTCCCGAAAAGCTTTTTACATGTTAAATTTTACAGAATCAATAGCCAATTTGGCGAAATTAAATAAATAAATCTTTGCTCATAATCCCCAAAAAGAAAAGAAGATGTCCCATTCAACTGCTTTAAATTAACAATGTAAAATTACAAATATCCTTAAATTTCATTAACACTATGAATAATATATCACCGTTTTGATATTCCCATTTATAGTTTATTTTCATACAATTTTGAAATGTTCTGTAATTATATGTATCTTAATTGTCGGACTAAAATAACAATTAAAAAACCCAAAGAAATTCCTAATTTGCCATGAATTGTCTAATACTATTCTATTACAAAGGGACTTATTATATTAATCTAATATTGATTAAATTTCAAACATTTAAATTCAAACATTTAAGAATACAACTTCATAATATCTAATGTTAAAAATTTGGTATTTATTATGGCCTGGAATGTCGAATGCTTTTTTATCACAGTGGCCTGTAGACGATTTTCGAATAGTGGTCTTTCAGGGAAATGTCGGTATAACAAAGCAGAGGTCAAACACACCACGGAAATATTGGCACATTTTTTATATTCCAGTAGTTTAAAGATTCGGTGAACTAACAAACCAAAACAATTGTTAGAATAGACCAGAAGAATATTATTAGGAAGGCGATGTGTGTCATCTTTAATAAACAATTACTGCAGTAAATTTGTGTAAAAAATTGTACCTAAACTTATCTATGCGACAATGAAATTTGTCACTTTGAAGAATAATTTCTAACTGTGTATGCAAAAGCTCAGATGGGTATTGAGGATTAATACATTTCAGAGATTCAAAGCACTCATAAAATATTTTTTCTACATAAGAAACAATCAAAGAAATGTAATTATTAATAGAATGAATTTATGATGCGGAAACCTATTTACTATTGTTCAAATATATTTCATAACATAACATAAAAAGTTGTGTATTACAAGAAAACTTTAATTTATTTAGTTTTGTAAAACATTTAGGGGTATGCAGAGAAAATTAAAATCTGATTTATGCTAGAGAGCATTTTAATTTAAATACAAAACACAATGTTTTTTCTTAGATTTTGTTAAGGAATAATGAATATCTTCATCTAGGAGTTTAGCAATTATGATATTATCTTTTCGAGAGTTTTTAATCCATCGAAGGCAAGACAATATATTGTTTCCAGTCGAGAACTTTCATGTGATTGATAGATCGAATAATTATTTATGCATTTCGCTCAAATACTTAACATGTCAACGTAAAATGAAAATCGACATTTTGGAGCTTCAGGGAAAACTAGCCAACAGATTAACAATTAATCTATTTATTATTCTTGTGCTTACTATCCCAGGAAAGGGTAACGGAGTTTTAAATACAGCACGGCTCTCAATTTAGAATCACTGTGGACTAGTTTTCCCTGAAACTACTACATGTTCAATTTGAGTTAAAATGTTAAATTCAGCCTTAAATGCAATACATAAATAATTATTGAAGATTTTAATCGCCGAGGGAAGCCTAACATTCGAAGACTATCGACTAGAAATAATATATTGTCACATAATAGCTTTGTGGGTTTTAGTTAACATATAAATTTGTTTCGTGTGACTTCTATCATAGGAATCAAAGGGTAAAAAAAGCATTACACATGGTATCACTTTTTTTTTCCTTTTAGTTTTTTTAACACTCTTAATAACGATTTTCATTGTGCGTTAAATAGTTAAGCTTGGTTATATGTATGAAAAAACATTAATAATTAATGAAGATTTTACTATGTTGAGGGAAGCGCAACTGATGAAGTTTCTCGGCCTGAAGCCATATATTTATTGTCTTCCGTTCAATGGATTGTATAATGTCCACAATCAAAAAATAATTACCTAATAAAAAAAGTTGAAAAAATATAATTTAATTTAGCATTCGTTGCGTTAAAAATTGAATTTGTTACTTAAATCATATATTTAATCTATATATTATTATGTAAAAGGAAATGTTGTACCCCTATTTTAAGAATATTGGGTGAATGATGGAGTGTAAGATTTGTCACGGTTAAAATACATAATGTTAAAATTTACTTAAAACATATTTATTATATAAACTAAGCCATAGCTTAGTTTAATTTTAATGAAAAAAGTTTTCAACCCAATGTCATTTTTTTTAAAGATTACCTAATATATTTAACCATTTTAGATGAAAAAAGTCAAAAATTAAATGAATCTGTTTTGCTTGGTTGTATGTAAAAATTGTCTTTGCCATGTATAATGAGATGATTTAGTTCAACATTTAAATAATATTTTCATAGTACCCAAAGCAGAAAAAACTATAGCTCAAAGATGTTTTTGGTCTTAAAATATTCAACTTTCTATCTGATGAGATTAAAGGGTTAAATTCACTTTCATTATTTAAAAAGAAATCCAAACAGTGGATACGGTCAATTCAAACGGTATAAATGCATAAATATTAAATATTAAAAATATATACAGCTTTTAACATGTTAATAAAATCGTCTTTATAATAAAACATGTCAATTACTAAATTTTTTCTGTTACTTTCTTTTTTTTTAAGTTGTTGTGTTTCATTGTTATCCTAAAGTCTGTAAATTAGTTTGTTATTTTAAACTTACTTTATTTGTAAGCTGAAAGTCGCAAGGTCATTTACCTACGCAGAAGGATTATCCTTCTATGGGATTTTCATTATATTTGTTTCAACTTATTTTTTAATTAGGAGTACAAACGTGATTTTTTATTAAGACTAATTTTTGAGTTATAAAAACTGTATGATGTTTTTTTGTTGTTGTTTGTATCAAAAATGGAAAAAAATATTATGAGAAACAGCAAATTGAGTAACTGCATAAAATGGTCAGTGAAATAAGTAGTCATGGTGAAGGATTTTTATTAGTTTTGTTACAAAAAATGTGTCCCTTATTATGTGTCGTGTTTTTAGTAATAAAATTTAGAGGTTTTGGAGTTTCCAGTCCCAAATTGCAAAACATTTTAGAAAAAAAGAGTACCTGTCATCTAATGATATTATATTATTATATTATTATTTAATGTTATTAGCATTTTTAAAGGTATTGGAAATAATTGAGCAACTAGTTTTTAGTAGATATTCTAATTACGCATGTCATCTGATGGGAAATATTACTACGAACACGTCTGATATCTTTGGAAAGGGTGTTAATTGCCACTTTAGTTGAATTTAAACTCTATGGCTTTCATGACCAAAAATATTTCATGAATAATAAGAAAACACACGATAATCAAAAATTATCATTATTTCTCGAATTCTTAAGGAACTGTTAGAAATATGTAAAAATATCGGATGAAAGGAAATTAAACGAATTATTGGGTTCCATTGAAAAATCAGTTTATCCATGGTTAGTTAACCCTTTCAAAATAGAACTGATGATAACTGGCACGATAAACAGAGTTCATCATAGTCATTCTGGCTCTTGGTAGTATAAAGGGTAATAAGAGTTATCCCCCCACTAAATCTTGCTATGGCATCAGACACCTCTGATATTTAACAGTGACAAATTTTCGAATAACATAATATATAATAATAGTATACATAAGTCATACTGAAATTGAGTAATCCACTTTTTTCAATCTCTCACTACACCTCATCCTCTCCTAACAGCAGAGTTTAAAAATATATATCAGCATAGCCACAATCTTAGCGAACGCCTCGTATAATAGTGGAACAATATCGAATTACTGCAGTTCATATGTACAATTTAACTAATTATACTTATTTACTTCACTAGGTATATTAATAGGGGTACATAACGAGGTTAATAGGCAAATTAATACATATTTCTGTATTTTTTAGGGGTTCTTGCGTAGGGGGGTTATTTCAATTTTAAATTTTACTTTTGTTTTACTGTTTAATCTCGTAATCAATCTTATTTTAAAATAGCTATATAGATTGAAGGTTACAAATATAATCTAGTAGGGCCTTTCCTCTTTAGATATAGTATTAATACCCAATGTGGCTTAAAATTTCTAAACACTCGAATGTTTTATTTTCTTGGTGAGCTATCCAGATATGAGGATGGCAAATATGGTAGCAACCCAATGAATCAGCATGTTATAGTAAAATAAATGTTGAATGGTTCGTCTGCAAACTTTCAACGGAAAAATAACTCCATGATTTTTGTAGTTTGCATGGTCATGTCACTAGGCCTAGCCCAGAATATTTCTTATGAGGATATTGCAAGCAATAAAAAAATGAAACTCTACGTTTTTTTTCTCTTTAGTAGCTGTGGTATTTTATTAAATAGATGCATGATAACCTTAGGTTCTGTCTGAAGTTAAAATAATAAATGTTCCTAAGAAACGGCTTAAGCATAAAATTGTTGATGACGTTATAAGCACCAAAATGTATATTTAGTGAGGTCTTGAGGATGTAAAATACAACTGAATAGATATGGACAAGACTGCTGTCTTCTATGGCATTTTTGTTAAGTGTGAGAAATCGAGTACCTAGTACCATTATCATTATCCCTTTGAAATTAACAGTAATTTTTTATTATTGTACTATTAATTTAAACCCTTTAGGCATATAGATACTATAACACTGACATTCCTATTTAGTAGTATCATTGCAGAGCTTTTCACCTCGATAACGCTTAATAATAAGAATTAGTCTATACAGCGACAATTTAACAAAATAGTTATTTTTTTGCAAATTCAATGTAATACGAAATAATAAACTTGTTTTTGCTCCTAATTAGGTCTATAATTATACTTCATGTTAAGCAAGCAAATTTTAATCGGATTGGAAGTAATGCAACTGTACCCGAAATCGTCATTATTTTGATGAGTCCCCAAACTATACTAAAAGAATGCATATTTTAGGGACAGTCCCCAATTTATCATTTCGTATACCGCCGGTTTGCAAAAGGCATGTTTTGGGGACTGTCCTCAAACTCCACGGAGGTCTCAAAGAATGCCTTCGTTAACCGAAAGTTACTTTTTAATAGAAAAAATTGTTTATATAACAATTGAACTATATAGGTATACATAAAATGTGATTTAGAAGCTTTTCCTGTAATAAAATTTTACTGCCCCAAACCATGCGTTTTACATCCAATATAAAACAGTAGAAAAGAATCCTCTACTCAAATGTACGAAAAAGGTTGATATGGATGACAGAAAATTTAAATTGAAGTCAAAGAGACATATAGATATACTTCAAAGTATCATGGCAATGGTGTAAGTTGAATGAAATTGCCAAATAATATAAATTTTATATAGGATATTTCAACAATATTTCTTTAGCAAATAGATATTTAATTTAATGATTAATTCCTCGAGATATTCTATCATCCATCGCTAACAAATTAGAATAGATAACATTCGAAATATCTGTTTTTTTTTGTTTAAACAATTAGACTGATTGTTAATACAGACCATTTCTAGAAAATTACGTTTGAAACGATTTCTCTCGTTAATCAATACCTGAGCGTTGTCAAAGTCTGCTATATGATCATTGGATATGCAATGAGTGGCCAAGGCACAACTTTCTTTGCCGAGTCTAATGTCGCTTTTATGTGAGACAATTCTATCCTTTAATAGTCTAGAAGTTTGTCCCACATAAGAAGCTGGACAGTTCTTACAATTAATCCGATAAACAACATTAGATTTCAATTTGTCTGGAGTTGTGTCTTTAATCTTGCTAAACAAACTATTGACTGTTTTAATAGATTTATGTGATATATTAATACTAGGATGTTTCTTAAATATGTTAATTATTTTAGATGAAATATCTTTAATATAAGGTAAAGAAACAAATTTAGGTGTAGGGTTATTATTAATATTATTGATATTTTTAGGTTCATTAGGATCACAATCGAATATTTTTTGTTTCTTTTACCAGCGGTCAAGTTTTAAAAATGGTCAAGGACATACTTGAACGTAAAATTTTCCGGTCTTTCCATTTACGAGGTCAGAAATATGTTGTCACATTTGAAAAAATCGACTTGACCTTGAAATGACCGTGAAGGACAACGTCAAGGTCAAATTCAAGGTCACAATTCGATAGCCAGGAACGAATCCTATAAGTTTTGTTTGAAACATTTTTCTCTAAAATGCGTTCCCGCCGAGATAAAATGCCGTTCCGGGACTTTTGGGACACCCTGTATATAGGATTTAAGGTATAAATAGAGCTATAAGTCAATGTAGAAAATTTCCCTAAAAGCTATGGGTATTTGAATGACAGTCAAGAAACTGCTGTAACAAGCTTGGAACAAGCATTGGTAAAGTTTCAACAGCAATACAATTTAAATGTAGACGGTACAGCAAATAACGAAACGAATGCGTTAATGGCTCAACCTCGTTGTGGAGTACCAGATTTCCCGCTAAACTTTGCTCTGACGGCACAAAAATGGAATAAAACAACCCTGAAATGGTATTTTAAGCTAACAGATGAACGAATGAATACGATCACTCGAAAGGCATTTGAAATTTGGGAAAATGTTACCAATTTACGGTTTGTTCAGGTGTTCGGCTTAGGTAGTCCGGATATCGTCATCTACATGTCCAACGGGAGATACGACCACTCAAATTATAGAAACTGCCAGAAGGGTAAATGCTCTTTTAAATTCGATGGTAAGGTTGGAGTATTGGCACACGGATATTTCCCCAACAATGATGAGGGCCGTGAGGTTCATTTAGATAGGATGGCAGACTGGTATTTAGGGGAAGAGGATGTGGGTGATGTACCACCAGGACAGACCAGTATGGTTTGGGGTTTGGCACATGAATTCGGACACATTTGTGGTTTAAGTTACTCGGGGGTGAACTCAGCTTTGATGTATTCTTACTACAGTCAAGCTAAACTAGATCAAGATAATATTATTGCGATCCAGTATTTGTATGAACTCAAGAAACAAACAACAACAGCATCATCATCATCAAAAACAACAAAACAACAAAAACAACACCAAGGGCTGCAGTTATCCCTTCAAACACAACTGAGAAAACTACCCCTTCAAGACCAACAACAATAGTTAGTGCAGCCAGCCCTGCAAGCACAACTAAGAAGGTTAACCCATCAAGTAAACCAAAAACTACTTCTAAAAGTACTCCAAAATCAACAATAACCGCAAACACTCCCTCGAGCACAACAAAGAAGATTATTACAATAGTAGAAAATAATAATCAAACTAATAAAGCAATAGATTTGTGTAAAATCGAACCTAAACATCTCCAATTTCTTGTCTTACATACAAATTTATATATCATATATAAAGACAGGCTTTCGATAATGGACATTCAAACAAAGAATTTCACATCAAAGGATATATCATTGAGAAAGTTTTTACATTTTTCACCATCTGGTAATTTCGAAATAACATCAATTTACCAACGACCCTCTGGGGAGATAATTGCAATTATTGATCGAAAAGACTCTTCTATATAGAAGATCATAGTTTTAAATTAATCAAAAGCCTCAACGCGACTGATCTCAAAATAGCTCTTACTGGAGACAGTTTATTAATTCACTACAAAAGACCGATAAATTTACATTAGATATCTTCGGTATTGATTGTCCTATCATGTCTCTGTACGATCAGCTAAAAACTGTATTAAACAAGATTTTAGCTACATATTAAATTGTATTGGTGAAAAAATAAAATTATAACATTGATTACATTATTTCATTGTCATAACCAATTCTATATAAATACGATCTAATCACTCCCGGGTTTCATATACGAGAAATGTAGACAGGGTAGAGACGTGAATAGATTTACTTTTATCCCATGTATGTTGAACCGGAGATTTTGTGTAAATAAAACATCACAAAGATAACTCAAGAGCAGGCAAAATTTTTGCAAAATTTGCAATTGTCATCAGCATTTGTTAGAATGTAATTAAGGATGAATTGGTCACCTGCGTTGTCACAAGCTGATGTAACTATGTATAGAAATATAGGAGACCTGATTCAGGCATTAAGCATACAAAGTTTGAAACCAAAATTCCGAAATATACCAACATTTCAATGTCAACATTATCGTTATAGGTATCAAGCTCCGCGCACCTGTTGTCTGTCATAGAAAAGTGAAAGTGGGCTGCATACAAGCAGCCCTCCACTTCCGTTTTTAAGACGTCACCAGTCCTCACTCTCATTGGTAATTTCAAACCACTGTCAAGTAAATAATTTGATTCAAATTTGATGCTCCAACAGTCCTATGGTGCGATGAAAATACCATACGAATCAATTCACTCAAGTATGTGGCTTTCTAGGATGTAGAGAGTTGACTCATCATTGAGTTTCTCTGAATCCCAATCAGAGTCAGGAAATTAAAATGGTCAATGACTATTGTCAACGTATGTCACAGAACGAGGGGACGGAACGTTGACTGGTACACCATAGAACGGTTGAAATGGGGTGTTGACATATATCATAGAACTATGGCACGGAACATTGACAGGTATGCCATCGGGCAGTACGCAACGTTGACAGCTGACAGGTATAGAGTTGGGTCTGTAGTACAATATGTCAGCTGTCAAAGTTCCGTAATGTCCGATGGCTTACCTGTCAATGTTCCGTGCCATAGTTCGATGATATATGTCAACACCCCATTCCAACCGTTCTATGGTGTACCAGTCAACGTTCCGTCCCCTCGCTCTGTGACATAAGTTGAGAATGGTCATTGACCATTTTAATTTCCTGACTCTGATTGGGATCCAGAGAAACTCAATGATGAGTCAACTCCCTAGATCCTGGAACTTGAGTGAGTTAATTCGTATGGTATTTTCATCGCACCATAGGACTGTTGGAGCAGCAAATTTGAATCAAATTATTTACTGACAATGGTTTGAAATGACCAATGAGAGTGAGGACTGGTGACGCCATAAACACGGAAGTGGAGGGCTGCTTGTATGCAGCCCACTTTCACTTTTCTATGACAGACAACAGGTGTGGAGCTTGATACCTATAGCTATAATGTTGAATCAGACGGGTAACATTGAAATGTTGGTATATTTCAGAATTTTGGTTTCAAACTTTGTATGCTTAATGCTCGGATCAGGTCTCCTATGTTTCTATATACAGTTATTTCAGCTTGCGACAACACTACGTAGAGCCGTAGTGGCCAATTAATCCTTAATTACATTCTAACAAAGGCTGATGACAATTGCAAATTTTGCAAAAATTTTGCCGAGTTATCTTTGTGATGTTTTATTTACACAAAATCCCCGGTTCAACATACATGGGATAAAAATAAATCTATTCAACTCTCTACCCTGTCTCCATTTCTCGTATATAAAACCCGGGAGTGATTAGATTGTGTTTATCTAAAATTGGTTAGGACAATGAAACAATGTAATCAATGTTATAATTTTATTTTTCCACCAATACAATTTAATATGTAGCTAAAATCTTATTTAATACAGTTTTCAATACCGAAGATATCTAATGTGAGTTTATCGGTCTTTTGCAGTGAATTAGTAAACTGGTTGAATTCAAAGTATCTATTATCCTGGAAGAAGTATATCAAGCCATTAATATACCTGAACACCCCTCTAATATTTGCGGGAATGCCTGGAAATTTTCTGTTAATATAACCATCTACCTTCGAGACTTTTTCGATCAATAATTGCAATTATCTCTCCAGAGGGTCGTTGGTAAATTGATGTTATTTCGAAATCACCAATTGGTAAAAAATGTAACACTTTCTCAATGATATATATATATATATATATATATATATATATATATATATATATATAAGACAAGAAATTGGAGATATTGAGATTCGATTTTAAACAAATCTATTGCTTTATTAGTTTAATTATTATTTTCTACTCTTGTAATAATCTTCTTTGTTGTGCTTGAGGGAGTGTTTGCGGTTATTGTAGTTGATTTTGTAGTACTTACAGGAGTAGGTTTTGGTTTACTTGATGGGGTAACCATCTTAGTTGTGCTTGCAGAGCTGGTTGCACTAACTGTTGTTGTTGGTCTTGAAGGGGTAATTTTCTCAGTTTTGTGTGAAGGGATAACTGCAGCCCTTGGTGTTGTTTTTGTTGTTGTTGTTGATGATGATGATGATGTTGTTGTTGATTGTTTCTTGGGTCTATACAAATACTGGATCGCAATAATATCATCTTGATCTAGTTTAGCTTGAGTGTAGTAGGGATTACATCAAAGCTGAGTTCAGTCCCGAGTAACTTAAAGCGCAAATGTATCTGAATTCATCTGCCAAAACCCAAAACATATTGGTCTGTCCTGGTGGTACATCACCCACATCCTCTTCCCCTAAATACCAGTCTTCCATCCTATCTAAATGAACCTGACGGCACTCATCATTGTTGGGGAAATATCCGTGTGCCAATACTCCAACCTTACCATCGAATTTAAAAGAGCATTTACCCTTCTGGCAGTTGCTATAATTTGAGTGGTCATATCTCCCGTCGGACATGTAGATGACGATATCCGGACTACCTAAGCCGAACACCTGAACAAACCGTAAATTGGTAACATTTTCCCAAATTTCAAATGCCTTTCGAGTGATCGTATTCATTCGTTCATCTGTTAGCTTAAAATACCATTTCAGGGTTGTTTTATTCCATTTTTGTGCCGTCAGAGCAAAGTTTAGCGGGAAATCTGGTACTCCACAACGAGGTTGAGCCATTAACGCATTCGTTTCGTTATTTGCTGTACCGTGTACATTTAAATTGTATTGCTGTTGAAACTTTACCAATGCTTGTTCCAAGCTTGTTACAGCAGTTTCTTGACTGTCATTCAAATACCCATAGCTTTTAGGGAAATTTTCTACATTGACGTTGGTCTCACCAATGTGAATAATAATGATGATAAGGTCATAGGTTAGAAGCATTGCATCCGTCTGATATGTTGTCTACAGTTATACTGACTATACTATCCTAGTTATAGCTCTATTTATACCTTTAATCCCATATATATATATATATATATATATATATATATATTTGTTTTTAAGTTTTCGCGGGCACTAAATGTTTTAGGTGGTTTCCGGGAATTCATCCGCGTAGTTGATAACTGATCCCTGCCGGGATCGATGGTAAAATGACGACGTTTCGGTAGAGTCACATCTGCCCTCTTCAGGTCGGTTCGCATAATTCTCGTAGCCTTCTGCTTTCGCTTCTAGTTACTCGAATACTATATATATATATATATATATATATATATTTATTTATTTAATTTCTACCATCCAACGGTAGCATAACTAGCTATGCCATCTCGGTCAATCAAACAGAGTCCAGTAGGTTGTTTGTGTGATTCCGGCTCCAATCATTCAAGCTTCAAAACTCCTATTCATTCTATTTCGTTACCGTTCTACGGTACATACCCATTCTTTGAATTCCAGATGTCCTAAACATGCTTTTACATCCTCAGCTCTTACCATTGCCTCCCACGGTTCTACTGTGCCTCGTAATTAACACCTGTTAACGAAATACAAGCATTAGGACTGCTCGTTGAATTCTTGGTATCCCGTTCTTGTCATTTAACCTTCTAGACTCTAATGTGAATATCAGCAGACAACGGAATCGAGTAGTTAGGACCATTCTATTGAATTATCGGTATCTCATTCTTTGCATTCACCCATTCTTATCATTCAACGAAATCCAATCATTAGGACCATTCTTTTGTAATTCTAATGTCCTATACCTGCTTTCACATCCAAACTCCCACCATTTCCATCTACTATTCTACTGCTCCTCGTAAACGACACCAGCCAACAAAATATAAGCATTAGGACCATTCGTTGAATACCTGCTTCTTCAG
Source organism: Octodonta nipae (assembly GCA_034190945.1). Lineage (NCBI taxonomy): Eukaryota > Metazoa > Arthropoda > Insecta > Coleoptera > Chrysomelidae > Octodonta > Octodonta nipae. The sequence goes on from CM067224.1 coordinate 49,706,400, forward strand.
ACTTGTCGTTTAACCTTTGTAGCCGCACAACCTCTCGAGAGAGATATCTTGTTGGTTAGACAATACACCTCTCTCTCACCTGTCTTGGCGATATTGTGCCGATAGGCTGCTCAGTTTGTATCCGGTGGCGTGAGTTCGTTCTTCAATTGGCAGAAGGACTATGCAAGGGCGCCAGGCCAATGGACACACACAGTTAACAAGAAAAACGACAAGATAACGAAAAATTTACAATTTATTCTTTTTCAATTACAAATCAACTAATTTTACTATTAGTTAAATTGGTAACAGAAAACAAACTTTTAAACAATCGAGGTATATAAAAACTGTTAGAGTGAAGTTACAAACAAAACAGTCTATAAATTCTTGCCTTACAATATCCTCGGTAGGAATGCCTTTTCGTTGGTGGGTCTGCTGTCCAAGGTCCTGATCCTGGAGCTATATGCCAACCAGCAGCTGGGGTTCCAATAACTCAGGGCGGCCAGGAGTTGCCACTGTCCTACCAGAGGACAAATCGAATCAGGTAGTACTGCCAGTGTTCTGCTCCCTGGATATGAGGCTAGTGGTTACGTATCTGGGCACTCTTAGCCCCAGTTGATGGCATACATGAAAAATTTATTGGCCAATTAGTTATAGCCCTTAGAGTATCGATACTGAATTTTCCCCCTGACTAGTATAGGCGTATATATGCTCTATAGGATCGGTTCGGCACGTGTATGAGGTGAGGCACCCTACCTTAGTTTTCCCTAACTTCTTCACTCTAAATTAACTATTTAAATACTACCAAAAATGAATGAAAAATACTTTAACTAATAAAAGTAAATTTTGAAATGCTTCAAATTCTAGGTAAAAATAGATAACGATAAGACATAAGGGAAATTGCAACTGCTAGTTATAGTTTCAAATTAGTTTAGATTTAAATAACAAATCCATTATTAATTACAGGTAAAATTTAACGGTAAATCAGATATATAAACAATTATGTTTGAGAGCTAATAATGTGTTTAAAGATAACGATATGAAAAAAAATTATATTCAAGATCTAATAATGTGCCTTCTAATCCGACAAACCGTTCGACGACTGAATGAAAGCGAATTTCCTCCGAGATAATGGGAAAATTCAGTACTCTAAATTTATGTCAATGTACGGTACTTTAAAAATGATAAGGTAATAAACGATAAAAATGATAATTGCATCTATATTCATAAATATAATAAAAAATTCAGATGTGAAATCTGGTCATAAACATTTCCCCAAGTTAAACAATTAAAATAAAGAAAACTAGGCGTAGCAAAATGCTTTAGCTCAGAACCTGCTTGGCTCTCTACTGCAAACTCAGAGAAAGGAGAAATTAAAATGTGATTTATTTATAGCTAAGCAGACAAGCAACCAATCTGGGCCAATGAATAATGAAAGATCAGCGAGTGACTTGAAAAATTAATATATTTACTGGTATATCTATATGTAAGTCAAATTCAATAAAATATAAATATATATATGAAATACTGAACGAAATGCAAAGAAAAAAATAGAAATTTTAAGTCACTCATATGATCATTCCCAGTTACAGTCCAACCCAGTTGGGGAGCTTCGTCAGCTGCTAAATTCAGGCTCACAGGAAACCTCGTCTAGTGGATCAATTTGTCCTTTCCTGATCCTTGGCAGATATCGTCAATCAAACTCTCCAGATTCACCAATACCTAAAAATGCAAAAGAGGCCAGCAATAATTGCTCCCTTTTTCTTTATTTCTTTATCATGATACGTGTGAAAACTCTAGCAACTAACGATTGCTTATCGATGCCAACGACGTCGCAGATGCAAAGCAAAAAAAATTACAAAAAAATTAATGAACTACGCAATTAAGCCACCAACTATTTATCGTTGCAAGAAAACGCGGTATATCCATATTAAGATGAATATGAAACCAGATTCACCCAAAGTTTCTTTCCAAAATTATTAATAGATACGATAAAATATGCACTATAGCCGATAAAAAAACTGTAAAAAAATTCATTCGATAAATCAAACTATAACGAGAAAATGAATCTGCTTAATTAGAATCAAAGGTACGGTAATAAGGAAAAACGATAAATTAAGCAAATTCTAGCAGATATTTTCACGATAAAGATAAAGAATTTTCCCATTAAACTCAGAACGAAATTCGCCTACATACCCGTCTTTTCCGGCGGTCGAAACAGAAGAGAGAAATCTACTTCCTTCGACATGCGTTAATCCCACTTGTCCAATCATAAAAGTGGGGAAAGGAAATGACATGTTAAAATTTCGAATTTTATTGAGCGCGAAAGCAGGAATATTAATCAATTGTTGGTCAATACGGGAACTAATACAATATAATTTTGATAAAAAAATAAAGCAAAACTTTACTAATTAAATCATAGATAAAATTTTATTAATGACAGTTTCCTTCTTCCCAATAAAATTATATTAATTTAATATTTCCAGTTTGGAGGGAGGTTAGATCAAAATAGCACGTGATGTTCTTTCTGTCAAGGCATTACCGCGCCAAATCAAAGGACAGAGTTGGACTTAGAATACCTTTCAAACGAATTAACTCTGATTTAGAAATTAAAAGCGAAAAAAGCGATTGCATAAGCGAATAAAATAGGAGTATTTACTTACGTGTTTATTTATTAAGGTAAAGACACTGTTTTATTACGATAGAACTCAGTTCAGAAAACGATATAATTAGAAAAGTGATTTGAAAAATATAAAAGGTAATTTATTAATACGACAAATATTAGTAAATATCAATGTAACAGGGAGAACGGCAATTCACCCGTTACACCTTTCAGACCTTGCCAACAGGCAACGAAATCGAACACTGTGGACCAACAGACAACGGAATCCAACAGTTAGAATCGATCCTTGTATTCCCTGTACACCGTTTTTATGAAACAATATTCCAACCTCTCACGTGATAACCAATGGTCAACTGAATCAAACCATTAGGACCGTTCATTCCTTTCTTGCTATCCCATTCTTTTCATTTCACCTTCTGGGCTCAGACGTTATAACCAACGAAATCTAACCATTAGGATCGTTCTTATAATTATCCAATCTTCGAATCTCCTACATGATAACTACCGACCAACGAAATCCAACCATTTCCATTTCCAATTTCCATTTCTCGCTCCTGTCATTACATCGACCTTTCTACTATTCTTCCGCGCCCTACCATTATCACTCACCTACCCTCGTATTCAACATCGATCAACATACTCTAGTCCATTCTCACTAACCCGCTCCTGTCATTCATCCTTTCAATACCCCCAGTTGGTTAACAACGGACAACAGAATCCAACCGTTTGGGCCGATCCTTTAATTCCTCGTATCCCCTTCTTCTCATTCAAAGTCCTATAGACAGCTCCTTTCAATTTATTGTTTCTTATAGAGGTACAGAAAAACTTGTTTGAATGAAGGGTAAACGTGCAAATTACACCTTATATCCCATATATACCAATGATGAGGGAGCTCACTAGATCTTGAACAGCCACATACTTGAGTGAATTGATTCGTATGGTATTTACATCACACCATAGGACTGTTGGAGCATCAACTATGAATCAAATTATTTACTTGACAATGGTTTGAAATGACCAATGAGAGTGAGGACTGGTGACGTCATAAACAAGAGAGTAGAAGGTGAAAGTGGGCTACTTGTATGCAACCTACTTTCGCTTTTCTGTGACAGAAAACTTGATACCTATAGCGGTAATGTTGAATCAGACAGGTAACATTGAGATGATGGTATATTTCATAATTTTGGTTAATGTTTGTTTAAGGCCTCTTATATTTGTAAAGACAGGTACATCAGCTTGTGACAACAGGGTTCTGTACGTACAGCCGTAACATTAGGTTCTCATACATTTCTCTAGAGCTGCAAGAACAAACATTTATACTTTCTTATTGCTTAGATAAGAAAATCCATCAATCTCGGAAAACCGTTATTAAGAGACGTGATTGGTATGAAGTCACAGCGTTCAATAGTTAAGACAAAAAGTAACAGCTGGGGTGCTGTTGACAAATTATGTAAAGCAAACTCACGCAACGTACAACGTACAATACACAACGCATGTCAAACACTCATACAACATCACCGCGCATGTATATCACTCTCACAACATCATCGCGCATGTCTAACATCCATAGAACTTCACTGCGCACGTCTAACACTCATGGAACATCATTGTCTATCATCTATACAACATCATTGCACATGTCAAAGACTTATACAACATGATTACGTATGTCTAACACTCGTACAACATCACTGTGCATGCCTAACGCTCACGCTACATCATTGCGCATGTCTAACACTAACATAATATCACTGCGCATGTCTAACGGTCACACAACATCATTGCGCATGACTAACACTCATGCAACATCATTGCGCATGCCTAATATCCATACAACTTCTCTCGCATGTCTAACGCTCACACAACATCATTGCGCATGTCTAACACTCATACAACATCACTGCGCATGCCTAATATTCATACAACATGACGCGCATGCCTAACGCTCACACAACATCACTGCACATGCCAAACATCCACACAACTTCACTGCGCATGTCTAACGCTCACACAACATCATTGCGCAGGTCTAACACTCATACAACATCACTGCGCATGCCTAATATTTATACAACATGACTGCGCATGCCTATCATCCATACAACTTCACCGTGCAGGTCTAACACTCACACAATATCATCGCACATGTCTAACACCTGCACAATATGCCTGCGCATGTCTTACATACAGCATTCCGTTTCCCAATATACCGTTTCTAACATTCTCGTTTAAGCACTCCCATTTCCAGCTTACCCTTTGTCAGTAGTTTTAATATCTTATTCTTTGTTAGCAGTTTGCCTATCCTTGTCTGGCTTGTATGAGGGTGGGCTAAACCAGCGATATCCTCCCATTAAGTGTACACCTTCTATCTTATACACCGGCTCCCAGGAAACAGACAGCTGTCCTCGTCCTTCTCTCTCTTTGTATCGGTAGACTCCGGTCTCTGGTCTTGTCTTGTGTATCCCAACACACTGAATGGTGTTTCATTTATACATCAAATACTTTATTCCCGTAGGCCGCATATCAACTCCCTGATTTCCTGTATCTAATTCCCGCATTCCCGTTTCTATTATCCCAAATTTCCACATCTAATTCTCGAATCAATTATCCTGCATCTTTTCAAATATTTCATAAACAACTTTGCCATTATGAACACACCCTGTATCTTTTTTAACATTCAGGTTATGGGACATATTTTCCAAGCCACCCTGTATCTTTGAGATGGGTGGTGATGGGATTTTTAGTTTAACTATCTGTTCGTATGTGTCGGCTTTCTATATACGGTGTGGTTGAAATGCCCATTCTGGGTTTTTTTTTTCTTACGAGGACGTGAATTTTAGACTCTTTTTTTTACATGCTGTCAGTTCTTGCTTTTATAATTTCTAATTTGACATAGAACTGCACATTTTCAACTTTTTAAATCAGCAATTTTGAAATCCCCTTTTATATATAATACTCTTTTTTTATATTTAATTTTCTATCTAAACAGTTTCCTAATATACCTTCTACTTTTCTTTAAAATTGCAATTTTTTCTTTGTGTTTCGTGCTCATCATTTGCGCAGCTGCTATTTTAAGTTTAACCTCTACTAAATTTTTAAGAAAATTCTCATTGTTGGTACGAAACATATTATCATCTGATTCCCTGTTCTGTATTTGCATTTCCTATGAATTTCAATGTATTTCCATCGGAAGAACTGTCAGAATCTTGCTCCAAAATTTTATCATGACATCTAATTTTGTGTAGAAATAACGTGTTTTAAAAGTTTATTCACCCCAAAATACTTTACTAAGATCCTAAAATTTTCAATTATTACCCCTATTGTGCCTAAAATATGAAGTTACTATAAATGCGGACGATAGCATTCTACTCTTTTCAGATTAGTTGTTTACATCTCGAATTTAAGGTAAACTTTATATTTTCTTTTTGTTAAATGTTTTAGTTGTAATATATCAAACCTATAAATTATTTACATATATTCCTTTCAAATCCTAATTTCTTTTTTAAGAAATTTATTTTAAATTGTCACATTTTTTTATTTCAAAAATGTATTTGCTTTGCGGTTTTAGTTGTAAAAATCATTTCCAAATTACCCACTCGGACAAAATTTCTATTGCCTCCAATATTGGTTTATATGTTACAATTAATTATTGAATACCTGATATATATGTTATATTAAAAATGAAAATCAAAATTAAAATGGGCAGAGTTTAGTCTTATACTACGATACCATTTATTATTTAGTATTTATACCATTCAAGAGGTGTTAAAGTCTGCAATTTAGCGTCTACAGGATTATACTGAGATTTGTCATATCGTTAATGTAATATAATACTACGAAATTGTAAATAATACGCTTCTCACGGACAGTTGCTAAATAAGCAACAAGTGTGTGTATGAACTATGATATAACAACCCCCATCACATATGAAAACTTGATGGATGGAATAGCTTCAACTTTTAGAAATAAAATTGAAAATGTAATAAGATATTTAAATGAAGAGGAACATAAAAATCATACATTCAATATAATAAAATATCAAAATAAAGCATAAATATGTTAATAAGCAAAATTCGATAATTGGCTCAGGGATTGAATGTCATATCTCTTGTCCAGTATGGCGATGATCTTGTCGAAATTGCCTTCTTCATCGACTGGAATGCTTTGGAGGAGTTCTAAGGCCGGTCCTCTTAAGGAAATTACAAGAGACGTAGATTTTTCTTGGTTATCGCATCCATTATCTGTAGCCACGGCTTCAAATTGCCGTTTATGCTTGGCCAAGATGAGCTGCCATCAAATGTGTGTGGTTTGTTAACGGAACTTTTGGTACTCAGGGAGTTCTTGTATTTTCCTCGCTGTAAGTCCTGTTGCATTTTTTAATTTCCGTTTCTATTTTGATCTGGATAGCACTGATTTCAAATTTCACCTGGTTCTGTATGGAATCGATGTCATCTACTTTGATTTCAAGAGTATCTACGGTATTTTTTAGGACCTTTATGTCGTCGTTTATTTCTTTTATGTTCGGATTTGCATTCTTTCATTAACTGTTTTATTAACTTGCGATACTATTTGCATTAATTGTTCAAATTGAAGTTGTCTTTTTTCTTCTAATTTTTAAATTCATTTTGTTTTTCTTCAAATATTTTAAATTCATTTTGTATTGTTAATTCAAATTTCGAGAATAATCCCTCAATTAAATTTTGTTGTTCATTTTCATCGTGGAAACTAGATTTTGCTGTTCGTTTTTCATCGTAGAAACAAGATTTTGTTGTTCGCTTATCATTGTAGTCACAAGATTTTCTAATTCTCTTTTACGTTTTTCATCAAAAGATTTTACTAACCATTGTTGAATTTCTTTTTGATGTTGTTTCTCCTTCTTGTCACTTTTTTCCAGGATCTGAGCTATTTTTTCGTCTAGTCCATCTGTAACCTGTTTGAATATTTTTTTCGTCCATTTATTCTTTTTCCATTTTTCAGGTTTCCATAAATCAAATTTTGATTTAAACTTCACTTAATCCTGCACTTCTGATCACCAAATTTCTTATAAACTACGTGGGTTCAATTAATTAAAATCTAAAAAACTAATATTTACTACCACTTTCGAGAACTTTTATTTACATCAAATATACACAACAGCTGATTCGAATATCACAATAATAATTCAACATAAGGTCTTCGCCCCACTAACTAACTCCTGCGATGATGGGCCTCTTCTTTTAAAATCAGCATGGAATTCTCTCGTACAATCGTGTCAATTTTACAGTTGTCGAGTTATTTCAAGATTAATTTTTTTGTCCTCTCTGCGATTCCTGTGTTGGAATAAAACCAGGGCCGGGTTAGGTAGATTTCGCAACAATAAGAATTATGTTGCAACTGATGAATTTATTTCTGATAATATTTTATTAATTTTAATGTTGTACTTTCAATTTAAAGATTATTTTAATTTATACCGTATAAATTTCATATAATTTGAATAAGATTACAAAAAATGTGAATTAATGCACCGATTGTAATATTCAAGCCAAATACTAAGATCTGGCAGATCTGAACTATTTGGCTATTTTTAATATAGCGCCTTGATTTGAATTTTGACATTTCAGAATATCTTATGTTCTAATGTCAAAATTATAGCACGATGGTAAAGGTAAGTTGTATATTTAATTTGTAAAGTTCAAGATTTCAGCTTCATTCACTGCGAAAAGTTTTTAACAAATGTGAGTATTACTTATTTATCATTAATTAACAGCAGGTGCTTATTTTCTTTATATTTTCCATACAAAACAGAAATAGTCACTGCTTACTATGTGTTTCATTTAAGTTAATTAAATTATATTGAATCTTAGATTATCGTTAAAGGTTTATTAATATGTTCTTATGTTTTGTAGTTATTTGTGATGTAATGAAGTTTCTATTTCGTTTTATTTCTTACTTTAAGACTTATTGAAATTTTTAAGTCTCAAATCAAAAATATTTTTGAAGAATGTAGCTATTAACTAATGTTTAAAATATTCATTTAATATTAATTTATTATTTAATATAATGTTAATATTTTTGAAGGGATTAATTTTTTATGTTAAAAATGATAACTACATATTTGAATTTATTTAAAGGCCGAATCTTTCAATTACTTTTAGGTAGGGAATCATTTAGTTGCGGTTTGGTGTTCTTTCATTTTATCTATTTAACAATTTAGTTATTATTACATGGTTCCATTCCTGCAATATCCAGGTTTTATTACAATGTAACGGACTTTTATTATTGACAATAAATATAAATATAAAGAAATTCAATGCATTTACTGATTTGTTATGGTACGTTAGGAATACATGACTATTCTACAAACAAATATATTTTTATTGAACATATTTTGCCTTCGAAAACGGTCAAACTATTGAGTAATTATATATGGAGGACGCGCTACCTGCTATTAAATCATGTGAATACCATCTTTGATAGTTCAGAATCAAGCGTTGTTTATTGTTCAGTAATAAAATAGTCAATGTAGTAGATCAGTATTGATTTTTCAGACAAGTAGCAGTAACTTTCCTTTTAATTATTTTGTAGGTTTTTGTTGTGAATTGAATTATTTTATTACTACATTATTTTAACAATCTTCCGAAGATGTGGTGTAACAAATTGACAATCAGTGGACAACAGAAAATGTATTAAAGTTTGTAGTTTTTCTAAGGTTGCATATATATATATATATATATATATATATATATATATATACAGGTATGGAAAACGTTTGACTGGGGTCAGAGAATGCTAACGTGAGACAAGAACGGAACTGCTACCATATGCATGAGACGAGGATTGCCGTTTTAAGTACGTCTGTTTCACGAGCATTCAAGGTAAAGCACGAGCTATCGAATCGTATTGGAGGCGGGGCATCGATCGTCACAGAGCGACCGTCAGTCTCTTTCCTCGTCAGTAAGGTTTTATCAACGAAGCAGGATGTTGTCCGTCGCTAGATTATTTACGTAAATAATACGGATTTCGGAGCATTTTTCCCTTTCAAGATTTTTGAGATGAAAAATTACTTGTCCGCTATTACGCCAGAACGAAAACTTAACATTTTTTATGTTTTAAAAATGAAATAAAATAGATACTCTTAAAAATAAAATAAATTAGTAACTGTTAAAAAAATCGTCAATAAGAAATTTATCATTAACTTTATAATTATTTACAACATATCAGTGAAGTAAATGCTCAAAAAGACCTCCATTTTGCGCCAAACAATATCCTAATCTATCATAAAATTCTCTCTGAACATTTTGAAGCACGTCAGGAGTAATTTCATCTAAATTATTAGCACGGTCGTGCTGATAACTGTAGATTTTTTGAGTTATGTGTCCCCAAAGAAAGAAATCATTGGGTGCGAGATCGGGAGATCTGGGTGGCCACGAAATGGTACCTCTTCTACTAATCAAACGGTCGGGAAATGTCTCAGTTAAGAATGCTTGTACGATTTCAGCGTTATGAGCGGGACAGCCATCGTGCTGGTACCAAATTTCATTGAAATTGATTGGTAGTGCTTGAACTGCTGGAATAATACCATTCCTTAAAAGATCTAAATATTTATTGGCATTTAAATTTCCATCAATAAAAAATGGCCCAATGATGGTGTTTCCCAAAATGCCAGCCCATACATTAACTTTTTGGGGATACTGACTTTTGCCTACAACACTAATGTGCTTATTTTCACTGGAATAACCAACAGCAACCGAAGGATTGTGGTGCCCATGCAATGAAAAGGCTGATTCGTCCGTAAACAGAATATGATTTATTAATCTATCATCTCTGTTAGCCCTTTCCATTACATCTTCACAAAAATCACTCCGTTTCTGATGGTCTTCAGCAAATATTTCCTGTGTTGTCTGCAACTTGTAGCATTTGTATTTATTTCTTTTTAAAATATTCCTAACACTTCTAGCACCAAGATAAAGTTCTTCTGAAATGGTGGTACTGTTCCGCCGAACTACAAACAGCAATTTCACGACGCTCCCGCTCATCGCTTAAAGGGTGAACAATTGGTTCTTCACTGAGATTTACACACTTCCTACAGTTAGTTACACATCCCCTGGTTTCAAATTTTTTGATGACATTCAATATTGTGTTTTCACAAGGAATAGGCCTCTCCTCAAATGAAAACGCAAAACGCCCAATGATTTCTTGAGCAGTGCTACCAGAATAATACCATTTAATTATTTGGATTTTCTCTTCCGTAGTGTACACTGACATGTTAAAATAATCACGGTGCAAAATTACGGTCAAATTTTCGATCTTAACACAGAAGAAGCGGCAATTCGTATGTTTTATTTTTAAGCTATTGGAATCGTCGGAATGTGGTGATAACAAAAAAAGTATTTACCGCGCGAACACTTCCGAATCGGTGTCACATCGAATTCATTCTCCTGGTGCGTATTGCGTTGATTGATTTAAAATCGCATGGGATTCTACCCGACCCCAGAGAACGAATTTCCACACCTGTATATATATTGTAATGAAATTAGCCCTCAGCTAAAGAAAATGGAGAAAATAAAACATTGTTCAGAGTTATTTAAATAAGACACAGAAAAAACAGGCAAAACTAGTTAGAATCAAAAATAAGTAGACTAAAATAGAAAGCTAATGAATCAAATCATTTAACTTGGCAAGAATTGAGTACTTATTGGATAGAAATACACCAAATAAGAAAGTTTCTTGGAGGAAGTGTATTATCGTACCTTGTCAAAAGTTTCAATTACAAAACTATCTAATGCCAGGCATAATTTAAAGATATCATGCAGTTTATGTAGACAAGTATAAATTAGGATAAAGACTTACCAATATTTAGGCAAAATTTTGACATAATAATGCACATTTCAATAACTATATGCATAAATAAACATACAGCAGATCATCAATAAATAAGGATTCCCAAATTTCTTCTGAAAAGTTTGCTGATGTGATGACTTTGCTAAAAAGGTAAAATAGAGTTCATAAACCATAAAAATTGCAATACATAAATAAAAAGACAAGCAAATAGGTAAATTTTGGAAAAATAGAATGTAGGAGGAAGCTCCATAAGAAAATTCACTTAACCAGACAAAATAATGTTATAATAGTTTGTACATATAATACTTAGGGAGGTTTAGTGTGTGAATATTATAAAAACACTTATATAAGAAGTGAGAAAGGTTAACTGAGACAAATAAAGACAATTTTAAGTGAACTTAAAGTGCTATAACCTAGCCAAAAGACAAACATTCCCCAGGAGATAAAATAAACACTGTGCCAGCGAAAACTTCATATATTTAGGAAATTAGGAAGTATATAGAATAGAAATTGTATATTAGATTTAAGATTTAGTGAATAGTTAGTTTGTAAAATCGAAACGAAAGTATCATATTGAAGAAAACTACGAAGGTCAAAATCTCAATTACAAAGCAAAATAGACCCATAGTTGATAGAAGATAATTTAATCAAAATTAAATTCTCTTTAAAATGAGACCAGTTTCAAAAAAATATAATGAAAATTCAAAATTTATTAAAATAATTACTTCAAATTGTCAAACATCTGGACAGCTGTTTGATGGTTAGCGTCGCTTTGTCGATGTTTAATTGTCTGATAAATACAAGTTGCACGCAAAATTCGAGAGAGTCTGCATTTTTCAGTCGTGGTAAACGTATCATTCAATTTGATAATTTCTTGTTAAAATCTAGTTACCATGAATTGTTGTTAGTAGAACAAAGTGATGCTTGACAGAAGCCATAACATAAAATAAAGGTTATGGTAGAACGGGAAAATTGAAATTCAATAAGGTTCAATTTTGCAAATTTTACTAATAAAAGTAAAGTGAAGTGTTATGCAACACGAAATAATTTATAAAGAAATGCATAATTTCTAAACAAGAGGAAAACTGTAATTTTCAAGATATGGTAAAATTAAATTTACAGTTTGGAATATAATATGGAATGGAAATATGATGATATAAATAAATGGTTAAATAAATAAATAATGGGAATTTGAAGAAGAATGGACAATAGTGGAAACAATTTGCCAAATAAGGAAAGACAATGAATCCATGTTATTAAAGGTAAATAATTTTGTAATTGTTAACTTGTATATATTCAATTTGAAAATTGTGATTATTGTTTATGTAGATTTAATTAGATAAGAATAGTTGATAGTAGAGTTGAAAAAGAGAATTCTCATAAATAGTAGTTAAGAGAATGTTACAATTTAAAATGAATAAGAGATTTGTTGAATTTTTAAATATTATAAATAAAGCATATTGTACTTAATTTAAATGAAGTGAATTTTTTTAACTAAAATAAAATAAATAGAACATGATAATTAATATCAAAAAATAAATAAAATTTAATAAGAAATAGTTAAAGTAAAGAATGTAATTTAAATAAAAATTAAATAAAAGAGAATAAGTATAAAGTGAATTAAAATTAAAAAAATTTGAAAGTCAATTATAAAGAAACAGTAAACCAGGTAAGGTAATGTAAGGGTCTTCAAAGGAAGGAGCTGCAGGAACCAAGTTAGCAATGAAATGTAAGTAGAATGATTGTTTGAGTTGATTGATTTGATGATTTTAAATTAATGTAGATAAGGTTTCATTTAAAAATGGTGTTAAAATTTTGTAAAAAGCAAAATAAACATAACTAAGCCTGTCTTTCCAAAAACATTAGCCGGATGATTAATAAAAATTGATAGTAACCCTTTTGAACCCACAAAACTAATAAATATATATAATTAGAATAAAAATAAAACTATAAATTAAATATATTGTAAATTGGCCCCCAAGATTAAAAATAAAAGAAATTGAGTAAACCATAATAAATTGGCTCACAAGGTGTAAAGCTATATATATATATATATATATATATATATATATATATATATATATGTTATATGCAAAATATATCAGCACTTAATTCACACAGTCGAGAAGTCAACGGAATTTAAAGCGTACGTGACTTCTCAGGGATATCAAATTACATCTTGAATTATATGCAAACAACTTCCCGGAAACCTACACGAGTCCGTTTAACCAGTAAAAACGCTGACTTGCATCAGCACTTTTGTTAATGTTATAAAAGCAACTGGAAACGTTCTCGTGTTGTCATTCAAATAATATCATTTATAGTTTTAAGTTATTCAAGTACTTTAATTGTTCAATTTTAATTTTGTATGTTTCTAAATAAATAATTTTTTTTTTAAAGTGAATTGAATCAAAGTGAATATAAAATTGGCGCAGTCAGTAGGATTGTCCAACACAGTTAGAACACGTGAATACTAACTAACTGTGGAGATTTCTAAATCATTGTGGACAAAACCTACTTGAAAAGGACAACAACTACCAAGTACTAGCAAGGGAACACGCAACCAGGCTAACCAGTGCTAAGTGACGCGGAGAACAGTCCGATGCGAGGAATAATAACGTAAGAATCACATAAAGTAACTATTTTTTATTTTTTTTGAATGACCACCAGTTCTTTCATTTATATAATATTTTATTCCTCATAACCTTACCTTCCTAAATAATTTTAAAACTATATATTTCACATAATCATATTATTTTATTTCCATTACTTCGACTCACATATTTCGAAGTATTTGAAACATTATTTCAAGTTTATTATTAATCTACCATTTATACATTCCTATTTCAAATTGTTATTACTCTATTAAACATTGCTCGATATTGGATTTTGATAAACTATATATTTACCATTTACATTTAAAACCTCAACATTTAATTTTTATTTATTGTGCGAATCTATACAATTATAAAAATGGCCACTACTAGACAAGCAGCTACACCAACCGTAGAACCATATAAGTTATCTGAAATATTTGCCATAATTCCCGAATATGATGGTAATCCGATATTTTTGAATACTTTCATATGCTCCTGTAATACTGCTTACAGCATGGCAACGGATAATCAGCAAGTATTGCTAATTCTCCACATCAAAAATAAGTTACGCGGTAGAGCGGCTGAATTAATTAATTCGCGAAACCCTAGTCAATTAGCTGAAATTCAAACCCTCCTAGAAAATCATTTTGGAGATCCTAGAGATCTCTCGGCTCTCATACAGGACTTGCAACGAATGCGGCAAACTCCTAATGAATCCCCCCTCACTTTCTCTGCTAGACTCCAGACGCACCAAGCGAAAATGCTAGCAGCTATAAACAAACAAAATTTAACCATCAAAGAAAAGCAAGCGCAGATTGACTTAATAGAGTCAATGGCTCTTAATAGCCTCCTCACGGGTTTAGAGCCCAAAATTGGTCAACTCGTTCGCGCTAGCGACCCGTGCAGTATTCTCACTGCCATTTCCAGAATTAAACGAGAACTACAACTATCTCATTTAGAAACCCAGAAATTTTCAGGTAATAGAAGTTTCCAACAACCCCCTCGTAAACCAAATAACGGTCCACCTCCAAAACAATGCTCTTTTTGTAAACGCATGGGCCATTTAAGCAACGAATGCTTATTGAGAATGAGACAATTTCAACACAACCCGAATTCTAATCAGAACTATTCGAATTACCGCCCTCATTTTTCCAATCAACCTGCTAATCAATCTACAAATGTTAATCCCAGTCAACAATTTTCACAGCAACAATTTCGTCCATCTACCAGTAGACAACCCCAAATGTCTGGCAATTACAGACCGAACCCGAGTTTCTTTAAACATCAACAACGCCAACAACCAAAGACTCATCACTTGAACAATCTGCAATTCGGACCATATCACAATGACTATGACTACTCTCAAAACGAAAATCATTACACCTCTTTACCCGATGAGTACGGAAACGTACAAGATTATCACCCTAATGATTTCGAACAAAACAATGAACCAGAATATTTCAATACTGAACAGTTATACGAATTTTATTCTGACGAACCTGATTCTTCTCAAGTAAATTTTCATTTGACCCCCACTCAGTCAGAACCCCCAGACCAAGAAATTTCAGAAATTCAAACCCAAATTTAGACAATGAATCTAGACGACTTCAGTCCCAATGTCAACTTCCCAGAACAGAACTTTCTGTAAGACCCCTTCTTTCCGTCAATTCAAAGAATCTTTATTATATTACTGACTCTTCAAACACCTATAAACTTCTTATCGATACGGGTGCAGGACTTTCAATTTTTAAACCTGAAACCTGCCAACGCTTCAAACAACGATTTCCCGAAAACGTAGTCATCCAAGGAATCACCGATCAGAAAATCTTAATCAACGAATCCACCCTTGTACCTTTCAATGTCGCCGACCCACACAAGGTATATATTTGCAACATCGACATTGAATTTGACGGATTACTGGGTTCAGATTTCCTTGAACACTATAACTGCGTTATAGACTTTAACAGCTAACAACTTGTCACTAATTTTAAAACTTTACCTCTGTACAAAGTTACGGATGATACTGTCATGCGTACTCAGAACCCTCCAACTTTCAATAACTGCATCCCGGTTAATACAATCTGTTTAGAACCCCGAACAGAACAAATATGCAAATTAAAATGTAACCTCAAAAATACTGATGCTTTCCTATCATCTGCTGAAATAGAAAAAGTTTATCTTCCCCGTGCCCTTGTTAAAATTAATGAAAAAGGCGAATTCCTTACTTCAGTTTAAATGCAAATGCTATCCCCAAGACTGTTAATTTCGACAATTTGGAACTCGAACCGATAAACAATTTTTCTGTAAACATTCTTTCTGAAAATTACTCTCAAAACTTGACCCAGCCTGATAGACAAACTACAATTATGGAACAACTTCGGTTAGAACATCTGAACGAGGAGGAAGCCGAACTTATTTCTCAACTTTGCCTCGAATATTCCGACATATTCTATTTAGAAGGTGACCAACTGACCTTTACAAACGAAATCAAACATTCGATAGACACTAATAACGCAAAACCCTCTTTCACAAAGTCATATCGGTACCCCCAAATACACAAACAAGAGGTAAAAAGTCAGATATCAAAGATGCTTGACCAAGGCATTATACGTCCGTCTAATTCGCCATGGTCATCCCCGGTTTGGGTAGTTCCCAAAAAACTAGACGCATCTGGTACCCAAAAATGGCGTGTCGTCGTCGATTATCGTAAATTAAATGAACTTACTGTTGACGACAAATATCCCCTACCGAACATTTCGGATTTACTTGACCAGCTTGGCAAATGCCAATACTTCACCACCCTCGACTTAGCTTCCGGGTTTCACCAAATCGAAATCGATACTAAAGACATCCAAAAAACAGCATTCACAGTTGATAATGGACATTTCGAATTTGTTAGAATGCCCTTCGGTCTTAAAAACGCACCATCCACCTTCCAAAGGGTAATGGATAATATTCTTTTAGGTGTTCAAAACGAGAGATGTTTAGTCTATATGGACGACATTATCGTTTATTCTCCGACTATACATGAGCACATAGCCCGACTTTCTGAAGTTTTCAAACGATTGCGAAAAGCCAATCTAAAAATCCAACCCGACAAATGCGAGTTTCTTCGCAAAGAGGTCGCGTATCTTGGCCACCTTATAACTCCCGAAGGCGTGAAGCCTAACCCCTCAAAGGTAGATTGTATCTTAAATTTTCCCCAACCAAAAAACCCAAAAGATATCAAGTCCTTCTTAGGGTTAGCTGGTTATTACAGGCGATTCATCCCCAATTTCGCCAAGATTTCAAAACCTTTGACAAGATTACTTCAAAAAGACACACCTTTCCAGTTTGATTCAGAATGTGTCAAATCTTTTGACGAATTAAAAAGAGCCCTTACTTCTACTCCCATACTCATATACCCTAATTTTGAAGAGCCATTTATTCTTACAACCGACGCCAGTTCATTTGCTATCGGCGCAGTGCTCTCTCAAGGCCCCGTAGGTAAAGATTTACCCGTAGCCTATGCCTCCAGAACCCTCTGCAATGCTGAAACTAAGTATTCAACCATAGAACGAGAACTCCTTGCAATAGTGTGGGCGGTTAAACACTTTCGTCCGATAATTTTTGGCCGTAAGTTTTTACTGCTGACCGATCACCGCCCGTTAACTTGGCTGTTTTCTATAAAGGATCCTGGAAGTAGACTTGCAAGATGGCGCCTTAAGCTCGAGGAGTACGACTATCAAATACTTTACAAACCCGGCAAAGTAAATAAAAACGCCGACGCGCTCTCTCGCATTAAAGTTAACAACTTTAATGAATACATATCATTTCAAGCAAACAATCATCTAACACCATTTCCAGTACTCCCAACAAACGAAACTGACGATGACTCACAAGAACCCCAAACGAGAAGTCCTATTAATCTCCAACAAATCTCCGAAGAATTTAAAACTTTTGTCGAGCGATATCAAACCGTCTCTCTCATAGATTACGACAAAATTCAATTTTCTAATTGCCAACTCCTAGACCGAGGAAACAAAAACATCCTAGTATTTCCCCAAGGCTCTCTCATGAAAAATTTTCACCATGACATCATCGAAGACATTTTTGAGGAAAATGCTGATTTCCGTACCCCTAGAGTAAATGTCTTTGCAAGCAAAAGTGTCAGAAAAAGACGCTATTACATCGTCCCTCTTCCTTCTGACCCAGAAATAGTCAACGAGATTCTTTTCGCATCTCTGTATAATAGTAGAGATGTGTTTACTGAAAATGAAGTATTCTGTGTTGAGAATAACATTGAACTGCCCATTTTGGAAATGCTTTCGCTTATCTTTTCCGAAATCGACATCAAATGGAAAGTTTGCCAAAATATCGTCCAAACGGTTGAGAAAGACCAAATACCCATCATTCTTGACCAATTCCATAACGGCAAAAATAATATACACCGAGGTATCAATGAAACTATCCGCAGAATAAAAGAAAAATACAATTGGCAAGGACTGACTAAGGACGTTGACAATTTTATCAAAAACTGTCAATCTTGCCAGAGAGCAAAAGTTTACCGGAAAAATCTCGACAGCCCACTTGTCATTACTGAAACCCCACGGACACCCTTTGAACGCGTCAACATCGATATTCTAGAAGTCCCGACAAAAAACTACGCATTAACTATCCGGGACGAATTAACAAAATTCTCTCAGGCCTACCCCATAACCGACAAATCCGCAAAAACCGTTGTTAGTACCTTACTACTCTATTTCCAACACTTCGGTACTCCATTACGGATACATTGTGATTATGGCAGGGAATTCGACAACACACTAATGAGAGATTTGTGTAAACTATTTGACATCAAACTATCTTATTCTAGTGTGGGACATCCCCAGTCAAATGGTTCATTAGAACGATTCCACTCGACCTTATTAGAGATGATTAGAATCCATAAACTAGAAAATCCTGACGAACACCCTTTTAACATCCTCCCTTATGCAATCATTGCATATAACAATTCTGTAAACAAAACTCATGGATTCACCCCTTACGAACTTGTTTATGGACATACTTCGAGTAGGACTCCAGAAACTCTCTACAACCAACAAGCCCTGATAACTAAGTACATCAGAGACCTCAATAATCGTATCTCTCACTATTATAAAATTGCTCGCGAAAGAACGGAAATCCAAAAACATAAAGCGAAAGTCAGATTTGATGAACACGTTTCTGAAAATCTCCCTAACTATCAAATAGGCGATAAAGTCTATATTAAAGAATCCCAGATCAAGGACAAACTCCAAAATAAATTCAATGGTCCTTTCGAAATCCTGGAGATTCACAGAAACTCCGCAACAGTACTAAACCCTAAAACTAACCAAAAATCAAAAGTTAATTTCGACCGAATGAAACCGTTCTCAGAAAGTTAATTTCTGTTTCAGGTTTTGCCTGCTGTTCGGGTCAGCAGTACCCCAATTTCAAATACAACCAATAAACAATACTTTAGGTATCTACTTCCATAACGAAGCAGAAATAACTGTATCCAATGATAAATGGACACTTTTAGTACACAGAAACATTTCTACACTAGAACAAGTATTTACAACAAATAACAGAATATTACAAACTCTTGTAAAAACTGTTAACTTCAATTCTTTTGCTATGAACTACTTTCGCGCAGACGTACAAACCCACATTAACCTTCTCAATCAAATTTCTAACTCAATCAAACAGAAATTTACTGACATTCACATGGACACTAAAAGACACAAACGAGGTATACTTGATGGGGCAGGTACCCTTTTTAAGGCAATCACCGGCAATTTAGACGCCGCCGACGGAAAATACTTTACCGAAAGCATAAACCGCTTAAATCAAGGCCAACTTCAAATTGAGAAAAACCAAATAAGTGTCACCACATCCGTAATTAAAAACTTCAACGAAACTATCCAAAATCTTAGAATTGACGAGAAACTATTTAACGATATCATGATAAAGCTGGAAAACACTATCGGAAAAATTAATGATAAGGTCGCCTACGTCGAATCAAAACTCGCACTACTTGAAATGTGTGAAAAACTTATGGAGAATTATCTCTACTTAGAAGATAATCTAAATGATGTTTTAAATTCTATCACATTCGCGCGTCTGAAAATAATTCACTCTTCAATTTTAACACCAGAACATCTTATTACCTCATTACAGGAAGTATCGCAAAATTTAGTCAAAAGTAACCTTCCATTGGCTGTAAAGTACTCGAGCATCGCACAATATCTGGAAATTATTGAACTAGAGGCATTTCAAACATATACCGATCTTATATTTGTGTTAAGAATCCCTTTAGTCGAACAACATCCTTACACAGTCTTTCATTTATATCCTATCCCTATATACGATGAAAGAACAGGTTTACATCATATGCTATCCTTCACTCAAAAATATCTTGCAAAGAATGATGATTCTTTAATGTTTATTCCGATCAAAGACTTAAGTGCGTGTAAACCGTTATCCACTCGTAAGAAACTGTGTTCTGAACTTTACGCGTATCCTATTGACACAAACGCGTTATGTGAAGCTCAACTTCTAAAGAATGTCCAGAAGGTACCCGACAACTGTAAAAGCTCACTAATATTCACTCAAGGATACAACGTTCAAAAACTAGAACCCAATACATGGCTCATAATTACTTCTGAACCCATAAGTGTTACAGTGAATTGCGCTCAAACAAACCCAAAAACTCTTACAATCTCCCTCAACTCCATATTGACTCTTCAATCAGAGTGTAGTGCGTTTATAGGAATTACAAAAGTTCAAGCCGAATCTGGTAAACAAACCGATGTTCTAGAAACCTTCCAACCAGTAACAGTGCCGTTCAACTGTTGCGACGCAGTGCCAGAAAAAATTATAATTCCTGAACTTCAGCCCCTGAAGCTGAACACGCTTAACGTAGAAGAATTAGACGTAGCAAATCACAAATTGGAACAATATTCCAGAGACCTCGATGGTCTCATAAACCAGCCGTTTGTAACCAAAAATATCTCTTGGTTTACCTATACAACCATAGCTGCTCTCATGATCATAGCAGCACTCATCACCTTCCAAGCTGTCAAAAAGAGGATGGTAAAACCTCCAAAGGACTGCAATCCTGACCAGACTTCAGTGCCTCAGCCAAGACTCAAATTCTTCCCCAAGCTTAGGCCTGTTTTGAAAACAGAACAAAGGTTAGAGACGCAAGTTTAGGTATACTCTTTATGTCCTCTAAAAACACCATTTTTAATATTAATTTATATTATTAACTTTTTTATTTTTCTACACATTATTTTTATTCACATTTCCTTTTACTTTATATTTTATTTTGATATGTTTAGGTTAAGCATTTAATTATTACTCATATTATTTTATTGCTCATTTATTTTCACATTTTTTGATTTTATTTTACAAATATCAATTTGATTTTTACCTTTTACTTTATTTTATTCATATTTTATACACTTATTACTTATTATTCATACCATTCAAACATCATTTTATGTTATTTTATGTTTCTGTTCCTAAAAGTTGATGTTATAGCATCAACTTTTAATATGTAAGGGGAGTTGTTATATGCAAAATATATCAGCACTTAATTCACACAGTCGAGAAGTCAACGGAATTTAAAGCGTACGTGACTTCTCAGGGATATCAAATTACATCTTGAATTATATGCAAACAACTTCCCGGAAACCTACACGAGTCCGTTTAACCAGTAAAAACGCTGACTTGCATCAGCACTTTTGTTAATGTTATAAAAGCAACTGGAAACGTTCTCGTGTTGTCATTCAAATAATATCATTTATAGTTTTAAGTTATTCAAGTACTTTAATTGTTCAATTTTAATTTTGTATGTTTCTAAATAAATAATTTTTTTTTAAAAGTGAATTGAATCAAAGTGAATATAAAATATATATATATATATATATATATATATATATATATATATATATATATATATATATGCAGGACGCATACTATGGAGACACTTTTTTAGGTAAGGCATACATTGGGGACATCTGCATGCTTTGAGAACTGGTCCCAAACTATGTTTGGGAAAAGGCATGCTTTGGGGACATTTTGAAATTTATATCTACAGCATATTTTGAGCCCAAATTGAATTTCTATAGAATCCAATAGATGGTGTTATGGTACACATTTTGGGTATATTGCGATATATAAACTGTCCCCAAATTATGTTGAAAGGTTTATATATAAATGAATTTGTGTCTAAAGCATAGTTTAGGACAGTCATTTTTTTACATTGCATGAGTTTGAAAACGTGAAATAAGCCATCCAGCAGACATTTGTTATACATAGAAACAACGTAATAGTAGTCGCTTATGCTTTGAAGTTTTTATATTGTTTTTGTATAGTTCTTGTTGGTGACATATTTAATATTTATTTAAGATATTATCGTTAAATGATCCAAGGGTATATATCATAAAATTTCATTTGTGTTCGATTAAATAAATACGTAAGACTAAAGTAGAGAAATTATTTAGTGGCGATATATGAAGTTTGGAGTTTTAAGACATGACTTAACGGTCGGAGTTACACATTTAATAATTATTATTATTCTTACGGAGTTTGATACTCGGCTAATGGTTAAGATGTGGATTGGGTATTATTGACACATTTTATAGGTGGTATACTGTAATTTTATAGATATTCGGAACTGTTAAAAAATGTTTTAAACTTAAATTAATTCAATATATAAGGATTCAGTGGTTGATATTGGAAACCGTACGTATAACTTGTCGGTAGTCAGAACAAGAATTAAATTCTTAGAATACATTTATTTCGGCTGAGTGTAAGAATTACGGATGGGTGTTTTTAAGTGTATCATACGCTGGGTAGAGGAATTACTTGAACCTTTATAATCAATATGGGAGTTTCCGGTTTTGCAGTATTTTTTATGTGAAACATATATCAAAATTGAAAAAAGAAATTTGTTGCATCAAATGATTGTTATTCAACAGGGTCAATAGACTTGGAAATGTTGAAGCAATGTAGTTTTGAAAATATCTATTTAAGTAGAATAAAATTAAACTTATGTTTCATCGGTTGATTAAAATTCAGGATTTTCTATAAAACATTGGATTCGTAATTTGAATTAATTGATTAATTAAACGTTACCTATGATTGAGTGTGGTGCAGTTTAGTGGGGATATATGAAGTTTAAAGCTGTAACAATTGACTATTATCTATCTTAATTGCACATGTATCTATAAAGATTGAAAACATTACTAAGGGTTGAGATTTGAATTTGGTAATATGTTTACAAATATTGTACAGTAAATAAATGGTTTTTCGGAATTCTTAAAAATGTCGTTTACAGAATTTAAATTCTTTGAATACAAAGGAAATAAAGTTTTTTTGTGGGTACCTATGTGGAATTATATTTTATTTTTTGAGGATGATTGCGGAAATCGTATAAGATATGTTTAATTTCACAACAATAATTACATTTTTACAATTCATTTCTTTAAACTGATAATAAGTATAATCTCGCTCATGGCTGATGTTGCTATAGGCTTATATTGATTAATAATTTAAACTGCAAAATTTTAGACGTGTAATTTGAGCGTGTTTCACTCACGTTTTTCTATATTCTATGCAGGCTAGAGAAATTCTTCAAATAAAAAATCTGGTGGTATTCTTAAATAAACGTAATATTTTGGATAACTATTTTCAGGGTTTTGTGAAGCTTAGTAAAGTTTAACAAACACATTATGAAATATTCCAGATTATTTTTATGTGGGGTCGGAACAGTTTCTTCTTGGGAAAGTTCTGTAAATAGGTCTTAATTGAACAATTTATCAGCAGATTTGGCAATGTTAAAGTGTTTTTATTGTAGGTTTGAAATTTTATTTTTCCATTAAAGAATAATTAAACTTTGGCTTAACAAGTTGATTAAAATTTGGTTCGATTGTTGGGTGTCAAAATTTGGAACTTTTTTAATATATATGAAGTTTGATGCTGTAACATGTTATATTTATAAGGTTTGAAAATTTTACTAAGAGTTGAGATTTGAATTCGGTACTGTTGTCATATATTGTAGGTGGTGTTCCGTAAAATTATATATGGTTTTTTTCAATATTCTTAAACATTTCGTTTGTAGGACCTAAACTTTTTCAATATTAAGCGAATGGAATGAGTAGTTTTGTGGGTACCCATGACAAAAAGTATATTTCAATTTTGATGAATGATTGTGTAAATCATATATGATATACTTAATTTCAAAAGAATAATTAAGTTTTTACAATCCATTTCTTATAACTGAGAATAAGTATGATCCTGTAGACAGCGATTTTCACCTATGCCTATGTTGGTTGAAAATTCTAACGGTAAAATCGTTAAGTAAAGATATTATGATGTATCATTCACGTTAGTGGATATTCTATGTTGGGTAGAGGAATTGCATGAACCACTACCAAAACTCGGTTTTCTTTTCAAACATATGGCAGAATAGCTAAACAAATATTCAAAGCTATAATTGTTCTTAAATAGGAAGCTTTTCAGTGACATAATTTGAAATGTTTGTATAACGAACTTCTCCATCTAAAAAATTTAGTAGTACTCTTAGTTGAATGTAATAAATTATTATTTTGGGGATGTGTGGTGCTCCATAATATAAATATATATGTATATAACATTTATCGGCTGACTTGGAAATGTTGAAGTGTTTTTAGTGTAATTTCGAAATTTTGTTGGTCTATTAATTGAAGGATTAATATTTGGTTTCACACGTTGATTTAAATATGTTTAGATTTGAAGACGAAAGATGTAAAGACCGACATCTAGGATTTTCGGGGAAACTAGCACATAGAGGTTCCGAATCTGGAGCCATTCCATGTAATTGCTGTTACCCGTAAATTTGAATTTCACAATGAAATTTTCAGGTTAACTTCACCTGTCAGAGATATTGAATACTCTCTTCGAGGTGTCAATCTTTTGTACGCGAGACAATATATATAATATATATGGTTTCTGGTTAGGGAATCTTCATCAGTTGCGCTTCCCATAATTGAATGTCCTCTCGAACACTTCTTTATTTAAATTTGAAGACGCGAGATGTAAAGATCGACATCTCGGATTTGTGTGTCTCTATACAAGGATCTTGACTCCTATTATACCTACAGCACCTACCTACCTTTTGTCATTCCACAAACTTTCCATTTTTTTATGGCCTCCATATTAGATTTTTTAATTTTTAAAATAGGCGTAAAATTTCCAGTTTAGTAATACACCACAATTACATTAAAGATTTCAGTGTCAACAAAATATCACACATCAGGATTAATAAAAAATAGCCCCATTATGCAATTGTTTAAAATCTAATTAAGTTCTTAACTGCTTCGTAACTAGGTATTAATTTAGAGAATTGCAAATTGGCGCCCATTTACATAGGGACAATTTTGACAATTGAAGACTGTTTTTCGTACAACTTCGCAAGTGTATTTCCGGCAATACTATTTATAAATGTGTCTGAAATTCTATGTCTCAGGTAAGTTAGATTAAATTACCAACGATCCCACACCAAAAGTTACTTCCAAATGTAGTCTATACACATCTCTTTGCCAATTCGTGAGGGTTTTCCATATCACATTGATAAGTACATATTGTGCTCATTACAATCTTCACAATTCGTAAATCAACTCTCATACGACCACAAGATATAATTTACATAATTGAGATATTCATTACTCTTTCTAATATACCACTCATAGAAACGCATTCGTCTTGGAAAATCAGTTTCCTTAAATCCTTGAACTATTTTGGGTTTGTATGGATGGTACTTATTCTCTTTTATCACTTTCTTTACCGTTGATTTTGGCACACGAAATTGCCGTTCAACAGTTCTTACCTAGGCATTAGGCTTTCGTTGACAGGTCGTAAAATACTTCTGTTTCGATTTTCTTTTTCAATACTGTTTCGGCTTCTAGATTATTCATAAGATTAATTAAATTAACTAGAATTTTTTTGAATTAGGCTTTATGAGGCTGTCGTCGTTCAGAATACCTTGCTGAGGTAATGTCGGTGTTTGTATTTAATGTAAGTACAGCGCTAACATGTCAAACTTTTTTGTCATACTTTTCTTCATTTGAATAGAGCATACCGGCTATTTTTACCAGGTTTCGATAATTTGTGTTACATATTTATTTTATAATTTTATGTGGAGAAAAATTTATTACTTAGTAAAAACAACTTATACACATTGAAGTTTTTAACATCAGTCACATGTGTTATAGAAGGCGATACAATATTGAAAATAAAAATGGCGATAGAACCATTTTACAAGTTGTCAACGAAAACTCTAGTATATTGGTAAGATCTGTTGAAAGGGAATTTCGTGTGTCACAATAAACAATACAGAGAGTGTTAAGAAAGAATAAGTACCAAAAACCCACAATAGATCAACAACGTAAGGAAACTAATTTTCAAGACAAATGCATTTAATTTGTCTTGAAAGTTAGTTTCCTTAAGTAATAAAAATTCGGATTTTGTAAATCATGTCTTGTAGTACGATGAGAGTAGGTTTATGAATTATCGAATATTAATAAGCACAATACTCATAATTGGGATGTTGAAAACCCCCACGAAGTGGCAGAGAGATGTTTATAGACCAAAGTTGGAAGTAACGTTTGGTGTTGCCTCATTGGTAATTTCATCTTACTTACGTTTTTTGAATTGGGTACCCATTATAGAATTATGAATATTTTCAGGACTTATAAGTCATGGCCTTCTTAAAAAAAATAAGGCCTAACTTTATGAAGTGTAATATTTCGATGAAACTCACATTTTGTATGCACTTGTGAGACATATAAAAAAGTTGAGGCGGTTTTGCGGGATAACAAAAGGCCTTTGAAATATGTGATATATGTCATTTTATTCGTCTTAAAAAAGTGTCACATCTTGACAGCTGTCAAATTAACAAGTTCGGATTTAGTGAAAAAAACATTTTCCGGTTTTGCCGATTATTTTCAAAACCAAATGATTGATCGTAAATTCGAAGCCAGATTTCAAATGCACTAAATTTTCTCTAAAATGTTCCCCATTTGACCTTTGCTGTATAGAGAAGGGAATTTAAATATACCTGTCCTCAGAAAAATATAATCAAAAATAAAATATGATTTTGTTAACCGTTATTTTAGATAAAATAAAACTATAAATCTTATAATATTGGGAAAAATTGGTTAAAATAATGTAAACCTCACATATTTGTATGCACCATAAATTTGAAATAGTTATATGAAATTAGTTTATTATCTAGCCCATGTTACTTTTTAGATGATCTTCTAAAGTTTTATTGTTTCTCATTTGTCTTTTAGTGTTATACCTGATTTTTTATTTTTTTAATATAATTAGTATTTCCATGCAGATATATGATGGTAGCTTTCTCATATATGTTTTCAAGAAACATTATATGTCGGTATTCTGTTGTAGCGTTTCTCAGATATTTTAGTGTTGTCCGCTTTGAAAAAATACATTGTAGATCACATATTTCTGTTAAAATTCAACTCTGTACTTTGCTAATCATTTGTATAACAATTGCGTTTACTGGTTTGCTATTTTTCTTTCCTTCATTGAGTTTTGTTGACTTATATTGTTAAGAATTTTAAATATTATTTTACTACACAATAATAAGTTTACCATTCATTTTATTTGTATTTTTGCAATTCCTCCCTTCCTTCTTCAGTTGTTTAGTTAGTTTTTTATCTTTACTTCTGAGCCATGACTGTTTTTCTTGTTGATTTTCGAAAACTATGATTCCATTTCGTATGGAAGATGTCCTGTAAGAACATTTAAGCTCTTTGCACTTACATTTCTTTCGTTATAGCTGATGTTTTTACATATTTTAAGCAGTATATTTTTTTATTATTAACATGACGTGAACTTTTGTACTGTGTGACTTTGCTGTATAGCAAGTGCTCATATTACACCTTATTACCTGAAGTCCAGTGGTGGTCCATTTTAGCGTTTTCAGTGTTTCTTCATCTACATAGAGATGGACGTTTCTTATCTGGATTCGTATATTTACAGTTCCGACAATCATTGATTATTATTTTTCCGTGAATGTTTTCTCCCATCTGTTATTGTTAGCACTACTATCCTTCTTAATTTTATGTCTCTCAATTTTCGTGGTTTTCGTTTTCATGGAGGTGATTTAGAAACCACGCACATCACGCGGCTTGTCGAGTTTTCATGTGAGATGAAGAAAGATTAGGAAACAGTCAACAACAAATTTTGATATCGGAATCTTTGAAGCTGGCAATGAAAAAAAAACCTCAAAACAAAAAAGACAACTTAGTATGTATATTACTTTTCCTGAACTAAATTTAAAAATCCTAAATGACTCTGGATTCTCAAGATCCCGTATCGATTACGAGAAGTTTGTTTAAAGATATAACAGTTTCGCACAATACATGAACATATTGTGTTTTTCAATATCCTAAATCAAAACTTAACCCTTTAAGTTTCATAACGTTTTGAATTGTCTTATTGACTAAGGCACCAGATACCTTAATACAATATTTAAAAAAAATCATAAAAAAAATTATTTTACAACTTGAGAAAAATATGTCTAATTTTTTATGCTTTGATGTCAAAATTTTTATATAAGCAGGAAGTTATTTTTAATAATAAACAGACAAATCCACTGACCACAATAAAATTTTATATAGAACATGTACCTAAAAGGACCCTTGAAGAGAAAAGAGTTAGCGAAAACGAAGATGAAAGAATTCGGATATCGTCTGATAGTGGTGATAACAACTATAAAAATATTCCTTCCCCCCAAGAAAATATTTCTCTCAAAAATAAAGACACCTCGGAAGAAGCTAAAATATATTTTAATGCATATCACCATTTTCGAATATACTGCAAGTTATAGACAGTTTAAAATAATATTTCATTCTGTTTTTTACTTTTCAACTCAGCCATAGACTAAGTTTCCAAAAATTAGTTTAAATAAGAAATGATTAATTTCGGACAAACTTTGTAAACCCCTACATACAATATTATACCTTTATCCAATACCCTAAAATTTCTAATATTTCTCATTAGTTTATGAGTTAAATAAAATGAAATTCCTCACGTAACAAATTCATGCGACATTAGATATTATTGAACCTTAATCACAAAGGTTACTCAAACTTTACAAATTACTAAAATGCTATAGGGCATATCTCAAAAACTCCATTCGAAATTATGTTCAAGACAGTTGAATATATCAGCAGTCCCAATACGGTACTCTATGAATATAAATGTTCACAACAGAAAATATTTTCGGAAGGATAGATCTAGGTACGTCCACTATCAAAAAACTAGTAAGTACAAAATATCTAATTATTATGTTAAGCTTTTGTACTAACATGCATTGTAACTTCCCTTACAATTACAGAGATAGCAAATAATTTTGTTTATTATAAGTAGTTAAACAAAGAGAGTTCTGGGGCGGAAGTGGTCATAAAGGTAACCAGTCATCGAGTTCTCGCCGGGAGCTGCTGCCGAGCTGTTGGTAGTTGTTGTTTGGATAAGAAGAAGAAGACATTGGGAAGAAGAAGACATTGGGAGTGGTCGTAGTGGTCGTAGGGGTGCGCGAAAGACATTTGGGTGTGTCGCAGAGGTGCGCGCCATCTGTTGTTAATAAATGAAAGCAATTGTATTGTGGGTTGCGTGTGTCGCAGAGGTGCGCGCCATCTGTTGTCAATAATTGAAAGCCATTGTATTGTGGGTTGCAGGGTGCACGCCATCTGTTGTTGGTTGTGGTGGTTAGAGAAAAAAAAGCTAAATACTTAGCCGGGTATCGAACGCGGCTTGCCTGATTACAAAGTCAGGTGTCCAACGAGCTGCGCTAATGCGGTTAATCGAGAAATGTTTATTTGAAAAGGTATAGTACATGCCCGTTGCGCGGGCGCGGGTTTTTGGGCGTTGTTCGGTTAGATATTTGAGGGCTGGATGGGGGGATATAGTTGTCTGTAAAAAAATTTAAAATCTTGGTATTTTGTTGTCTGTAAAAAAATTTAAAATCTTTTGCTTAAGCCTGCATGCGCGAGAACGTCCTCTCCTTCGAGTCTATAGTTATCGTAAGCGACCGCCTACCTGCGCAAGAACGGCAACTCCTTCGAGTCTCTGATTTTGTCGGATGATTCAAGTCCAAGCGTAATAAGTTTGAGAAAATTTTTAATGATGAATCAAGAATTTGATGTTATGGTTTCTAGTAGTCTGCTAATAATTTTTAGAATAAAGTAACGAAAGGGGTGCAAGATGAGCATAGTGTCTCACCAACTACTGTTGAATGCAGATCGATAAAAATGACTTTACTTAAATCAAGCTTTATAATATTCACATTAATTTTGAAAAATGTCTTGTATGTTAATATACCTTATGGAACCAAGGACATGGCTGTATGCCCTTCAGGGAACTGTTTGAACCGCTCCAACTATACATTGATGGCTCGAGATAGATTAAATGATGGACGGTTGCCTGTATATTTTGCTCCTCGCCTGTCAAACACAACAAAAAATTTCAAACTGAAGCTGATATTTTCTGATGACACTGAAGGTGACACTGACTGGATTTCAGCAGCTTCTTGCCAAGATGAAAAAACTTTACTATCGAACAGCTCAATGACTATACGTGATGTTAACCTACAAGAGGAGCTCCACAAAGTGCTAATTCTTATTTGTGTAACACTCTCTACAATTACAATATTATTACTTAAATTAATTGTGAAATGTATAAGGAAAAGAATGAATAATTAAAACACATAGTTATATACAATGTTTTAATTATGCAAAACACTATTCAGAAGCCAATAATAAACTACATCAACATTTTCTTTTGCACATCGTACTGGATCATTGCAGCTGCAGTGAAAAATGCATGGAGAGTCAGAAGGTTTCAGTTCAACAGCGCCAATGAAGTTCTCCAGATTGATTAGGTGATAGTGTGATTCCCCATCTTCGTTAAGCAGTTTTCTCAAATTGTTGATTTTCAGCTCTTCAAATAACTTGTTAAATAAAAAGTCATATTTCTGATGACCTCGTACATATATGTGCGTGCATTTGGTTAGGAAAATTCTCAAAATGTCGTTCATAGTATTCAAATCGTAGTGGCCATCAGAGTAGTGGAGTCCATGTAGCCGTTGTTCCAAATATCGTACTTGCCTTCTGTCTGCTGCTGATAGATAGTTAAACGGTTTAGGTGGTTTAAACAAAAACACTCCTGTGCGTTTACGTGTCTTGATAACCAATTCCTTGGGAACAAATCTTCCCTCGATTTCGAAACCTTGAATGTCGACAATAACAATTTCCATGGTGAACCGTTGAAAAGCTATAACGAAACTGATTTTCTAAACAGCTGAGTGATCTAATATAAGCTTCGGACAATTTCACTGAGTGGGAGAAATTCCATTAGGCAATCGTGGATAATTATGCAGAAGGCTCGGGTCTTATCGGGAAATCCCGTCTGGCTTTCAATATCCAGGCGAATATCTACAGTCGAGGATTTCATGGCGTCCTCACGTCGGGAGCAATCGATGACGAATAGGGTGTGCGTCTTGAATGCAACATAATCCAGTAGAGGGTGTTTGCCGCCGCCAAAGCTGGGATAAAAGTCCGTGTACCTTTTGTACGCCTCACCGTACTCACTCTTTGAAAAATCTAAATCAAATCTCTCCATAGGCCAAAATTCGCTGTTTAAATTTAGACGAATATTGGAAAAGTGAATATTGTCAAATTCCGTGGGATCTTCTTTGATGTTGCTGTGGCGATCCGTTTGGAAGGCTAAGATAACGTAACGAGGGCTTTCCAGTGCGGCACACGTCTTCACAGCCCAAATTTCACGAGTAGCACCTGTTTTGAGAGCAGGCAACTCATTTAGCTCCCATTTACGAAACGGTAAAATTATACTGGAATCCGCTTTGACGGCTTGCAGTAAATCCAATTTAACGTCATCGTTTGGAAAAATGTGACTGACTTTGAGTTCGATGTTGTTTATTGTCACTTTACCCTTGGTAGCAGCATTCGTGATTATAAGGCAATCATCATCGCTACGACTTCGCACCAGACGAATTGTTTGTTTACCACACATCACCTGCTTATAGTCCTTGAAAATGGAAAACAAATGTCCCAATGGAATGTACATGTGAAAAGTTTTATGGGCGGCATTCATATACGCTTTATGTGGAAAATTCCACCCGGCTATGAATAGGTCCTTTGAACTGTTGGGGTCGTAGCACAAGTATCCACGAATTGTATTCACGCGACCAGGGTCTCTCACGGTTTCAATTTCCTTGCCGCACAACTCGTATGTAACGCTGTCGAAGAAGAAAGCTCAAGCATTTGGTGATAGAGAAACATCTCTATTGCCTGCTGTCTTCACCACTTGTCCCTGGATTGAGATGCAGGAATTAGCAATGGAAAACCAACATTCTGTTTGATTGACGGTGATTTCAACGATATCATTGTTGCCGAATGACTTGACGTATGGATAGTAGGTTCGCAACTCCTCGCGTCTTACACTATCATCAAAATTTGGTTTGCGGAAGATATCGAAAATTTGAGGAGTTGACATGGTAGCCGAGCGTTTGTAGAAACAATCTGTTTGAGAGCGTGAGTGATCTCTTGAGTGGTTTCATAGAAACTGATGGTGGACGAGGAGCGGTTAACCTCTTATATGGTTCTTCATAAAATACAAGTCGACCCATTATTATTGTAGTTGTTTCAGCTCAAGTCGAATGATGATTTCTTCACCACGAAAATTCACAAGTTCAGAGTCTTGATTCAAAATTTGTAATGTGAGGTTATGTATTTCGCTTCTGTTAATCGGCAAATAGATTAAATGCTGAGGTGTTTCGCCGATGGCTAAACCAGGATCAACTGCAACGGCAAACTCGTAAATGGTGTGTGAAGGAGTGTTGTTGTAGAAGGCTCCCGATGTGATGTTGCTATCGAGAAGAATCGTTCTAACTTTTATAATGTTCACTGGTAAATCGAACTGTGAACTTGATTGCGTGGTAGCAGCTGTTTAGAGAAGCCCAGAATATCACCGATGCTGTCTTGCGGTTGAAAGTCCACAGCGTACTTGCTGCTGAAAAGCTCACACTTGAGAGTATTGTTGTTGGGTTTCAATGAGAAAATATTCTCAACGTACTTTGCCAAATGAATGCCAAGTGCCTTTCTAATATAAGCTTCGATGTCACCAATTTCGTATGAACCTTCGGGCAAGTCGATGAATGTTTGCGTGTTTTGATCGTCAAACAGGTAGATCTTGTCACCTCTCTCAATGTTTGGGATGCTGTTGTACGAGTGAAAACTCAATAAAGCTAGTCCGTAGTTGTAGTTGGGATCCAACTGAATAGCTGGTTGAAAATCAATCGACAGTATTGAGCTGCGACCTTTCAATGTGATGATCACAGACATGACTGAAAATTGGCTGCTTGTTAGCTGCTAATATAGGTTAAGGTAAGACAACAATAATGCAAAATATTTATTTTTTATTATAGAGAAATTTCAAGCATAAATGACCACAATTTGATTGATTGTACGTCTGATAAGAGTCATTGTTGTAGAGGATTTTCACTCCATTGCCCAAGTAGTTGGCTAATTCTCGGGGTGGTTTCAAACATCCAAAGCTATCAAAGTACTGAACGGTGTTTCCATTTCGCACATAAGCTACCCAATGCGTACCGTGATGACTGCTGGTATCCAAATTAACGATGGCAGACTCCTTTGTTTGTGAATGTTTAGGTAAGGCGTCTCGCATAAATACTCCCCTAAAGTAGGGGATCTTCAAATGTTTGGCATATTGCTCAAGCTCGTTATTGTAAAGTGCTCGATTGGGTAGCTTTATTGGGAGTTTTTTTGCTTCTTTAAGTAAAGCCCGAAGCCGTTGCTGGACTTTTTAAAAAAAATACCGCTTCCTTTCTTTGCAAGCTCTTCCATGGCTTGATTATGGCGCTGGTCCTCCTTCAACTTCTTGCGGGCGTTCTTTGCATCTATCACAGCTTTGGCTACTTCACTGACTCCCCCGGCAAGAGCTCCTAGTGCTGACAACCCCGCAAATAGGGGTATTAGTGGGAGAAAACCACCAATTTTTGACTCAAAAGGAATGACTCGAGGTCCACCGATTTTCTTGCGACCACCTGCCTTCTTAATGACTGCTCGGGCTGCTCTCAACGCCAATAACGATGTCTTACGGACATCACTTCCAGATCCGGCAATAGCTCTCTTGATTGGTAGAACCACATTCTGTCGAAAAGATTTTTTTCCACTTCGTTTTTTGATTCCAAGCCCCATCTTGCGTTTAGCCTTCATGCCTTTAGTTATAAGCCAAGAAGCTGCGTTTTCGCCAAGTGAAGCGTCCTTTGACTTGAATCTCTCCCAGGATCGATTTTCCAACTCGTAATCAGCCTTATGACGATCCGCCAAAGACTTGTATTTACTGTAGGGGATATCGTGCGCTCGACAAGCAGCGTCTGTCTTATTGATTCCCTGCTGACCCTTGGAGAGACGGTCTAGAAGTTTTGTACAGGGTCCACAAAACTGATAACCAGGTAGATGTAGTTCAAATGGTAATTTATTGATTGCACTATTCAGTAGACTACCTCCTTTGGGAGTTAGCATGATACTGATTGAAACTGAGATAGACTGCTGTATTTAATTAGTATCCGCAATAAGGATGATGTCAGTATATCGTAAGATGTATATGAAGCAACAAGATGTCCAACTGCCTATCGAAAATTTGGACTTTGTCGAAGAATTGTCGTCATCAGCAAGTCGACACGGACAACTGTTACCAAATTCCCTACGAGCAGCATTCTGTGGACCTAGTGGTTGCGGAAAGACCAACGCATCGTTATCACTACTATTCAATGAAAACGGCTTACGATTCGAGAACGTCTACATCTATTCCAAGTCACTCTACCAACCAAAGTACCAGCTCTTACAAGACGTTCTCAAGCTGGTTAAAGGTGTATCGTATTTTCCCTTTAAAGACAACGAAGAAGTAATTGATCCGAGTAAGGCACGCGAATGTTCAGTATTCATTTTCGATCATGTGAATGGTGATAAACAAAACAAGATTCAGAATTTTTTTTCGATGGGAAGGCACAGGAATATGGATTAAATATATTTATGCCAAACGTATAGCAAAATACCTAAACAACTGATTCGAGACAATTGCAACGTAATTGTCGTATTCAGACAAGATGAGGTAAATTTGAAGCACGTCTTTGATGAGCACGTGTCTCCCGACATGGACTATGATAAATTTAAGACAATGTGTTAGGAATGCTGGCAAAATCGTTTTGGCTTTATTACAATAGCTAAGGACTTCAACTTGAATGATGGCCGCTACCGTAAAGAATTCGATAAATATATAAAGGTTCAATAAAGATGATTGCTGTTAGTTGATAAAAATGTCTTCATTGAGTAGCAACATTGCTGCCACTGCTCGAAAGCAAAAGATCAAGCAATTGGCACGTTCTGTTCGCAAGAAATATCTTAGTCTGAAGCTGGGAAAGTCGGAACATGATGAAACATTAAATAAACTTTTTAGACCGGTAATGACACCGCTACAAGATATTGCATCAACTACGGCAAAAGTTCTCACTAAGATACCAACACAGACCATTAAACGTGAAGTAATTAAACAAGAAGTGCAGAAGCTGCCATCAGTCAAAAAACATGAGTTGGAAGAGACACAATACCTCGATGAAGAACCAATCGCTGAAACTAGTATGCACACCAATGATGATGATGATGAGGTGGAGAACGAAACCTTTTACGAGGATCCCGGTAATCTCTCTAAAGAAGCAATAGAGGACTACATGGATCAGTATCCTCCAGTTGCACACAAATATCTTGAAGACTATATCACTAAAAGCGATGATATTGACAACATATATGGACCTATATATGACGCTGCAAGTTCCAAATGGTTTCTTGGGCAAAAGGAAATCAATTTCAGTCGTAGTACAGGTCACATTATCGTTGATGGGTTACAGTTTCGAGGTACTCCAGGGTTATATCAACTAATATTTTACAAGTCACCTGATTATGCTCCCGATGATTTAGAAGCATACCGAAGAGTGTTGGTAATGACATCAGCACACAAGAATGCAGCAGGTCTTTTGAAAGCTTCAAGTCTATATAAATATACTGAAATTATAAAGCCAATGTTTCCTCCCTTGACAAAGAAGCAACGTTTTGCTGGAACTGGTATGGAATTAACTTACAATAACAAGCCAATGGAATGCGTCTACTGGGATGATCCCAACGAATTGGTTGAACGGCTGAAACTACTGATTGCATCCAAGGAAGCAGGCAACACCTCTCACGACAACGAAATAATTGCCATTTTAAATGAACTTAAGGAAGCTAATATTATACGAGATAAATAAATTTCGAAATTGAAAGTGTATATTATTCCTTATCTTATGGCAAACATGTCAGTTTCATGATGACTTTAAACAAGTTTGGGCGTAGTGCCCATCAGCAACTAATGTCATCAACATCACATAACCTAGCTTTTATGAAAGTACCTTTTTCTTTTACCGCGGAGGGAAATATCGATGCTGAGAAGCTGAAAATTACCAATGTCGAAGTACCGACAAAGGCTATGGATGCCGCCAACAAGCAGTACGTTGATAAGAAAATAGCAAACGGACTTCAGCAAATACATGGTGATTTTCAAATAGCTTTCAGCAACTACACTGGTGAAGTTCAGCAAACCTTATCTGTGTTTAAGCAAAACGAAAAGGTTAGCGAGGAACGTGGAGCTCAAAACTTTGCTGCAATGAATACTCGCATGTTGAAAACCGAACAAGCTATGGAAACCCAACTACAAAATATATCGCTTCTCATTTCAAAATTCAATATATTAGAAGGTCAGTTGGAATCTGCCCGGAAAGAATATAAGGAAACCATCACAAAATTAGAAGCCTCGTTTAATGACAACCGTATATTACAGGAAAAACGTATAAATGATCTGGAACTTTCTATGAAACAAGCTCCTAAAGGAGTTGATGCAGCAGAAGTATTAAATATTGTTCGAAAGGATAAGGCTAAAGATCTTTCTGATCTAACTGAACTTAGAGACAAGATGACAAAAGTAGTGCCTGAGCTATACCGAGACATGCAAAAACTACATGATGATATTGCAAATCAAATGTTAGACCAAAATCAAAAACTTGAAGCAATCGCAGACAGTATTGCTGCAATTAAAAAGCATCATTAGGATCAATAAAAACATGCCTTTGTCTATTTTTAAGCAGTATACAAGATGGCTCCTATAGCGAAACATTCCAAAGAAAAAGTTCAAGTTGTTAAGGAACTGCATAGACCTGTGAGACGAAAGTTTCCTCGCCGACGTGTAATAATCAAAGGTTTCGATGACTCCTGGCAGTCGGACCTCGCACAAATGGATCTCTATGCAAAATCCAATCGTAATTTCAAGTTCTTCCTCGTGGTGATTGATTGTTTTTCAAAGTACGTGTGGACGAGACCGCTGAAAACGAAACCGGTGAAAAGGTAACTCGTGCCTTTGAGAGTATTCTCAAGGAAGGACGGCACCCGAAAAATCTACAAACCGACCAGGGTAAGGAATACTACAATAGTTGCTTTCAGAAACTAATGAAGTCATACGGAATCAATCATTATAGTACATTTAGTGGACTGAAAGCCGTAATAGCTGAACGAGTAATTAGAACGCTGAAAGAACGGCTCTACAAGTACTTTAGTTTGAACGGCACCCACAAATGGATAGATATTCTACAGGAAATTGTTAAGGACTACAACCATAAAAAACATTCCAAGACAAAGATGAAGCCTGCGGACATTAATAGGAAAAACGCTCGAGATATTAAAGTATACAATAACCTGAAAATTGCTGGGTCAAGAAAACTGAAAGTTGGAGATGTTGTGCGAATAAGTAAAACCAAGCACGTTTTTGATAAAGGTTACCTTCCCAGCTGGAGTACGGAATTGTTTAAAATTACGCAGGTTAAAATAACTAATCCAGTTACGTATATTTAGGAAGATATGTCTGGTACACCGATTCAAGGGAGCTTTTACGAAGAAGAAATGCAAAAGGCTGTCTATCCTGATGTGTATCTCGTTGAGAAAATTTTGCAACGAAAAGGCAACAAGGTTAAAGTTCGGTGGCTTGGGTTTGATTCGAGCCACAACAGTTGGATTGGCACTGAAAACAGACTATAGCACCAAGGTCAATCATACATTGATAATAAATTATCATAAATATAGACATGTGCTTGCATTGCAAAATGAAGGCTCAGGGTGAAAACATCACTGTAAAGTATTCGAAAAGTTTAAGTCAACATATCATCAAACTTAAACGATTACAGAAAGATATCAAATTTTATTGTGAAAAACAACAAGTGATGCAACATTTAAAAGCCTTACATATATGATGATAGTGATGGGGAACAGAGGAGCTCTTAGCAACAAGAGATCTACTTTTCCATCTTCGCGTAGGAACACATAATTGAAATCAACCGCAATCAGGTAGTGGAAGGGGTACAACTATAAAATTGTGAAAATTCCCTACATATATTCCCAGTCCCAGTTTACCTATCGAGTGATTTGTGAAAATGAGTAGTATCAGCAGTTTTGAAACCATGGATAGTGGTTATAGTAGTGATTCCACTATCAATTACAGTGCGGACTTGGATAGAGTGTTACAAATGTCTGATGAAGCTGCCAAAAAGGAAGACTATTACTTGCTGTATTCGAGGTTTCCATTACTGAATTCAGAGTATGATGTTCAATGTGCACTCAGTCCTGCAAGATCCTATTCTCCAGTGGTTATCTTGCAAAAAACATCTGTAGCCGCTGGAACACCAACGAAAATTGTAATGACTATGTACGAGTGGGAGGATGTCATCATTGAGCTCAAGCTCCTGAAAACAAACTTTTTTGAAAATGCCACACCTCCAGAGTTTGCTGCCCCAGTGACCTCCGGAGATTGTTTCCATCTATACCAGATCCAGTATGAAGACGTCAAACAAGTATTGGTGATGAAAAACATTTGCGCACTATATTTGGATTATAGTGATGTGGTTGAACTCTTAGCTATTAACCCTATTGTCTCAAGTAAAATAATTTATTTGGAGCGCTTAAATTACTGTACTTTTTATTATAAAATAATAGATGAAATATGTTTATGGTCAAATTTACTAAATCGTTTACCGATTGAAAAATTATTAAAACCATTTTGTTTAGATGACAGGTCTCCATTATGTATTACATTAAAAGAACATATTTATTATTATAAAAACATTATTTTGCGAGATATTGACATTAGAAAAATTGAATAAATACTTATAAATTAAAAACATTGTTGTTTATTTCATCAGTTCTACTCCATGGAGTGTCGAGAATACTTCCAAAACCTTTGAAAACTGGCCTTCCGACTTCCCTGCGGAAAAGTTAGCAAGAGCAGGGTTTATCTACCGACAAGATGCAATAGAATCCGATGGCAGCTTAAGTCAGAATCATACAATGGCTCAAGAGAATGGTGCTGATTTCGCAGTGTGTTGCCCCTAGCAAACACTTTTAAGTTCCCAAGTCGGAACTTGAGAGCGTTACGTATATCTATGGGATGTGAGACATCAAACCATTTTTTAACAAGTTGAGCATTTGGATGTTTCTTCAGCACTGTCTTTATAGGTGCTTGGAAAGACCGCCGCTGTTTACGTATGAGGTACCATTCACTCTTACTAAGAGCTAACAGAGCCATACATCTCTGTTTTTCGTGGTTGATTGACTTGGGAGCTACACGATGGACTACTTCGTTCCTTAAACGTTTCACTACCTGAGACTGTATTTTGTTAGAAACCACATTCAGAACCTCACAATGACATTCCGATGCCTTGACAGATTCCTCTTCTAGTCTAACTCGATGCAGTTCGGCTTTGGCTCGTGCTTCCTCAGCTTGAATACGTTCTTTTTCAGCCTTAACTCGTTCCTCTTCAGCTCGCATACGATCTCGATCTGCTTTGTTTCTCTCTTCTTCCACATGTAATCGTTCTTTTTGCATTTGAATCATCTCAGCCTCAGCGGTATTCTTTACTTGTAGCATTAGACTTTTAACTTCGTTTATCTCAGTCATCAAATGCTCGTTTTGTGTAGAAATTAGGTCGTTATGTGCAGAAAGTTGCTTGAGACGTAATTCTTCTAGATACTTCTCGTACCTGATATATTTCATAGATATGCGTTTAATTAAAGTATAGAGGATGCGAATTTATGTGACCTTGTTGCTCCGCATCTGCATAAGCAGCATTTCAAAGTCGATGGCGCTCATGGAAATATATTTCTTTTTAACATTGTTTTCATACTGAATTTCGTTGTATTGCATAGGAGGTTGTTGCTTTTTGAGCAATTTCAAAAAGTGTTCTTTCATAGTTCTGTATTCGCCGGTATAGCCGTACCACTGTAGGACAGCATCATTAATGAGAACTTGGTTGCTCCAAGTTAGCTGCCAGAAGAAGGCATTTCTTTTATCATGTTCAACGTCTAGTTCATATTTGAGACACACTTCGGCATACGTTAATTTTTTCATTGGGGTAACCCATTGTTTTACTTCTTGATCACTCTCAAAACAATTTAGTTAAGATTGAATTGGTAGCATCTTGTAATTGTAACAAACTTAAAAAGCTGTTTATGGCTGCGTTTATGAACTGATGCAATTGAACTGAAACTTATTTGACGTGAAATATACTCCTGTTACGTGATGAATGCAATGGAAAGTGGTGGGAGGTATAGCTCAACCCACCAATGAGAGCACGGCTTATGACGTCACAGAAAAAGTGTGGGAGGCACTCCGTAGAGTGCGTTGAAGCTAGAGAGATAACGAAGTTCACTGTACCATTCGTTCTAATCGGAAGTAAATTTTGAGTAATTATCTATGGTCTGTTATGATAGTAAAACAATGTCTTGTATTTAAAATTTTATTTCAAACATAATATATTATGATATACCATTACCAAATTCAAAGGCATTTATGTTTTTTTCCAAAGAAATAATACGTTTTAAGACCCAGCCACTACCTTCTGTTGAAAATTCTTCGAGGGAATTCATAATTGGATCCTTTACGTGATAGTCAAACCATTCATCCAAGTCTGTTCCCCGATCAATAATTTCATTTTTAGTATTAAAATATTTGTGATTCGTAATTTCCTCCATATCTGACTTTATAAATTCTCCACAAAAACAAGTATTCACTTTAAGCGTAAATAGTTTTTTCAAAATGTTACTAATTCTGGACTTGAACATAATTGAAGCATCATCCAGAAACATCAAGATATCTTTATGTGATTTGTTAATTATTATCCCAGTTCTAACACGGTTTTGAAAACATGAAGCAATGTCATCCCATTGAACTCTACTAGAACGTTTATTATTTAAACCCATTCCAATTTTTGACTGCTTCAGCAAAGTCCGAAAGCGTTTTAAATAACCAACGTTATTTTGTAATTTTTTCAAAGTTCCCACACATAAATTTCCATGGCGAATAGCACAATTAAAAAGTCTCATATGTTTTCTAATATCCCTAAGCCACAATGGTATTTCAGCAGAGGAAATAGAATGATCCAACTCAACTTGTTTACATTTTTTGATATAGTTATCACTGTCTGCACCAATTTGATTAAACATTTTGATGAATCTCCACCACAGTAGTTATTTGCTGATTTTATTGCGTCTGATTTCTAGCAATTCTAAACATAAAATGACGTTAATTTAAAAAAATATTATTCTTATACATATTGCAATTATTTACTAGAACATTCAGCTAATGGTACTACAATAAATGCAGCTCATCATAGGCAAGTTAGTCTAAAATTGGATTGGGCTCTTCAAAATACAATTCCAGCTCATCTGGTATTTCAATAGGTACAAAGTCCAATTTTTAATATTTCTAAAATATTAATGTTACAATGAAATAAAAATTCGCAATTATTTTATTTATCAGTATCGAACTACGTTATTTGCGTATAACGAAATTTCTGTTAGTTCTAGAAAAACAACTAATTAATGCTTATCATATGGGAACTTCCTGCAAAAGATTGTTGCTGCAAACAACATGATAACCTTATCAAACCACAGCTTCCTGTAAATTTATTTAGCTCGGTTTCAATTAGCGTAAACAAGATATCACAGTTTCCTTTCACTGCGGTCAGCATTTCCGGTTTGTGGTTTTGATATCTAAAATACCAGATATAATGTGAATTTATTATCAGGAATTTTTAAATACATTTATGATATTATTGGCATGAATTTTTAAATAAATACAGAATTTTATTCATCTCTCAAGACGAAAAAAATTCCTGGTTCCACCAGGAGTAAACTAATCGTATCTGGGAACCCTCCTATTGCTGGGCGCTGAGTTCTAGCTCCTCCACGGGCGAACTGAGCCTCTATGAAATCAGTACGACCGCCCATACCTGCACGTTTCATTTGGGGTGGCCCTATATCTATTTCAACCCCAACAACATTTGGGTTTGCTTTTTCGGAAATACCTACATCGTATTTTCTTCATTTTT
This sequence comes from Octodonta nipae, assembly GCA_034190945.1. NCBI lineage: Eukaryota > Metazoa > Arthropoda > Insecta > Coleoptera > Chrysomelidae > Octodonta > Octodonta nipae. The sequence continues at coordinate 49,748,992 of CM067224.1, forward strand.
TCGTTTTTCTCAGCTATATAACGATCTTTTTCCGCTTTCTGGTAATAAACCTCAGATTGATAGACATAAGGAGACACAATACGGTATTCTGGACAGCCTCTGCGAATATTCAATTCAAAGTCTTTATTTTGATGCCATCTTTTTACGCATGGGAAGCAGAAACAATGGTTACAATTTGGCAATAGCCCAAAATTATTAGTGATCTCTTCCAGACATATTCCACACCTTTTATTCATAGTGAATTGAATAAGACTGCACCTATAGCCATAAAAATCTAATATTTGTAGTGTTTGCTGTCGTCACACACCCACAACAATAAGTTAAAAGAATTTGTTTCTTTTATTCAGTCTTGAGTTGAAGCTGTAACAATCCAGTCATGAATTTGGAAAGTTTACTTGATGACCAAGTAAGATTTAATATGAGTGCAGTGCCAACGAGAACTATACAACCGAAAGATTTAACTGGAAAGCTAAATCCCAAAAATGGATGTTACGTGGTACCAGACGTTTTAACAACTGTGATTACCTACAACGGACGCACTTGCATATATGCGGCAGTACCAGAAATTTTAACAATTAATATTACCGATACCGAGACCACTCTCAAAATTGGTGAAACAATTATACATTTAACGGTGGAGAGTTACACGGTGCTTAAAAAATACTTGGAATTTGCATATGGTTTCCATAACGATCCTTCACATGGAAAGGATGAACCTGACACTGTATGGGATGATTGCCAGCTTTGTTCTGATGGTATTTCTTTGGATTTGACTATGTGGTTGGATGATGGCGGCCTTACTATATATTGTACAAAGACAAAACAAAATATAGCTTTAAGTATTAAGGATGCTCTAAAAATTCATAATATACTATATGCTAATAAACATATTTAAACAGTTGTCTAGTTTTAATATATCAATTATTTTCAGACGCTTGAAACCAATTTTTCCATGTCTCAAAATTATTATGCTCGGCCTTGAATCATCCGACAAAATCAGAGACTCGAAGGAGTTGCCATTCTTGCGCAGGTAGGCGCGCGCTTACGAAAACTATAGACTCGAAGGAGTGGACGTTCTCGCGCATGCAGGCGTTCAATGCCTTGAATCATCCGACAAAATCAGAGTCTCGAAGGAGTTGTCGTTCTTGCGCAGGTAGGCGGTCGCTTACGATAACTATAGACTCGAAGGAGTGGACGTTCTCGCGCATGCAGTCTTAAGCAAAAGATTTTAATTTTTTTTACAGACAACAAAATACCAAGATTTTAATTTTTTTACAGACAACAAAATATCATATCCCCCATCCAGCCCCCAAATATCTAACCGAACAACGCCCAAAAACACGAGCCCGCGCAACAGGCATGTACTATACCTTTTCAAATAAACATTTCTCGATTAACCGCATTAGCGCAGCTCGGTGGACACTTTGTAATCAGGCAAGCCGCGTTCGATACCCGGCCAAGTATTTAGCTTTTTTTCTCTAACCACCACAACCCACAATAGATGGCGTGCACCCTGCAACCCACAATACAATAAACTTAGTTTATTTGAAAGCTGAAAGTCGCAAGGTCATTTACCTACGCAAAATGATTATCCTTCTATGGGATTTTCATTATATTTACTTCAACTTATGTTTTAATTAGGAGTACAAACGTGATATTTTATTAAGACTAATTTTTGTGTTATAAAAAAGAACTGTATGATGATTTTTTTTCTTGTTGTTTGTATCAAAAATGGAAAAAAATATATTATGAGAAACAGCTAATTGAGTAACTGCATAAAATGGTAATATAAAGCCAATAATTAGTTCTTACCATCAGTGAAATAAATAGTCATGGTGAAGGATTTTATATTACTTTTGTTACAAAAAATGTGTCCCTTATTATATGTCGTGTTTTCAGTAATTAAATTTAGGATTTTTGGAGTTTCCAGTCCCAAATCGCAAAACATTTTACAAAAAAAGAGTACCTGTCATCTAATGATTAAAAATATTATATGTAAAATTTTATCAAATTATTTTGTTATTAGCGTTTTGAAATGTATTTGCAATATTTGGGCCACTAGTTTTTAGTATTCTAATTACGCATGCCATCTGATGGGAAATATTACTACGAACACATCTGATATCTTTGAAATGTTGTGAATTTCCACTTTAGTTAACATGCGAATTTAAACTCTACGGCTTTCATGACCAAAAGTATTTCATGAATAATAAGAAAACACACAATAATCAGAAATTATCATGATTTCTCGAACTCTTAAGAAACTGTTAGAAATATATAAAAATATCGGATGAAAGGAAATTAAACGAATTATTGGTTTCCATTGAAAAATTAGATTATCCGTAGTTAGTTAACCTTTTCAAAATTGTACTGACGATAACTGGCACGATAAACAGAGTCCATCATAGTCATTCTGGCTCTTGGTAGTATAAAGGGTGGCCAAGAGTTATCCTCCAAGTAAATCTTGCTATGGCATCAGACACCTCTGATATTTAACAGTGTATAGAAGTCACACAAATTTTCGAATAACACCCCAATAGTGCGTTTTAGGTATTATTTATTATACATAAGTCATACTGAAATTGACTGAGTAATCCACTTTTTTCAATCTTCTCTAAACCTCATACTCTCCTAAAAGCAGAGTTTAAAAATTTATATCAGCATAGCGTTTAACGCATGGTTTGAGACACCAAAATTTTGTTACAGGAAAAGCTTCTAAATCACATTTTATTTATACCGATATAGTTCAATTGTTATATAAACAATTTTTTCTATTAAAAAGTAACTTTCGCTTAACGAAGGCATTGTTTGAGCCCTCATTGAACTAACGTAGAGTTTGAGGACAGTCATCAAAACATGCCTTTTGCAAACTGGCGGCAGACGAAATGATAATTTGGGGACTGTCCCTAAAATATGCATTCTCTTAGTATACTTTGGGGAGAATTTCGGATACAGTTGCTAGTGCCTTACCTACTTCCAATCCGATTAAAATTTGCTTGCTCAATATGAAGCAAATATAAAAACAAATTTATTATTTCGTATTACATTACTATTTTGTTTAAATTGTCGCTGTATAAACTAATTCTTATTATTAAGCGTTATCGAGGTGAAAAGCTCTGCAATGATACTACTAAATAGGAATGTGAGTCTTATAGTATCTATATGCCTAAAGGGTTTAAATTAATAGCATAATAATAAAAATTTACTGTTTAATTTCAAGGGGATAATGATAATGATACTAGGTACTCGATTTCTCACACTTAACAGATATATCATAGAATTGTCAATATCTATTCAGTTGTATTTTACAGCATCAAGACCTCACTAAATATAATTTTGGTGCTTATAGCGTCATCAACAATTTTATGCTTAAGCCGTTTCTTAGGAACATTTCCAATTTTAACTTCAGACAGAACCGAAGGTTGCCACTCATCTATTTAATAAAATACTACAGCTATCTAAAAGAAAAAAAACATAGAGTTTCATTTTCTTCTTGGTTTCAATATCCCCATAAGAAATATTCTGGGGTGGTTAGGCCTAGAGACATGACCATGCAAACTACAAAAATCTTTGGAGTTATTTTTCCTTTGAAATTTGCAGACGAACCATTCAACATTTATTTTACTATAACATGGTGATTCGTTGGATTGCTACTATATTTGCCATCCTCATATCACCAAGAAAATGAAACATTCGGGTTTTTAGAAATTTGAAGCCACATTTGGTATTCATAGTATGTCTAAAGAGGAAAGACCCTACTAGATTACATTTGTAACCTTCAATCTAGATAGCTATTTTAAAATAGGATTGATAACGAGATTACACAGTAAAATAAAAGTAAAATTAAAAATTGAAATAATCCCCCTACGCAAGAACCCCTAAAAAATAAAGAAATATGTATTAATGTGCCTATTAACCTCATTATGTACCCCTATTAATATATCGAAGTAAATAAGTATAATTACTTAAATTATACATATGAACTGCAGTAATTTGGTATTGTTTCACTTTTATACGAGGCGTTCGCTAAGATTGTGGCTATGCTGATATATATTTTTAAACTCTGCTCTTAGGAGAAGATGAGGTTTAGTGAGAGATTGAAAAAAGTGGATTACTCAGTCAATTTCAGTATGACTTATGTATACAATACAATAGTGCGTTTTAGGTATTCCTAAAACACACTATTGGGGTGTTATTGTGTTATTCGAAAATTTGTGTGACTTCTAGACACTGTTAAATATCAGAGGTGTCTGATGCCATAGCAGGATTTACTTGGAGGATAACTCTTGGCCACCCTTTATACTAACAAGAGCCAGAATGACTATGATGAACTCTGTTTGCCGTGCCAGTTATCGTCAGTCCAATTTTGAAAAGGTTAACTAACCACGGATAATCTGATTTTTCAATGGAACCCAATAATTCGATTAATTTCCTTTCATCCGATATTTTTATATATTTCTAACAGTTTCTTAAGAGTTCGAGAAATCATGATATTTTTTGATTATTGTGTGTTTTCTTATTATTCATGCAATACTTCTGGTCATGAAAGCCGTAGAGTTTAAATTCGCATGTTAACTAAAGTGGAAATTCGCAACCTTTTCAAAGATATCAGAAGTGTTCGTAATAATATTTCCCATCAGATGGCATGCGTAATTAGAATACTAAAAACTAGTGGCCAAATATTGCAAATACATTTCAAAACGCTAATAACATTAAATAATTTGATAAAATTTTAAATAAAATATTTTTAATCATTAGATGACAGGTACTCTTTGTTTGTAAAATGTTTTGCGATTTGGGACTGGAAACTCCAAAAATCCTAAATTTAATTACTGAAAACACGACACATAATAAGGGAAACATTTTTTGTAACAAAAGTAATATAAAATCATTCACCATGACTATTTATTTCACTGATGGTAAGAACTAATTATTGGCTTTATATTACCTTTTTATGCAGTTACTCAATTGGCTGTTTCTCATAATATATTTTTTCCATTTTTGATACAAACAACAAGAAAAAAAATCATCATACAGTTCTTTTTTATAACACAAAAATTAGTCTTAATAAAATATCACGTTTGTACTCCTAATTAAAACATAAGTTGAAATAAATATAATGAAAATCCCATAGAAGGTAATTAACATGTTTTACTATGAATAATTAATATTCATGCTTTTGTACACTTTGAATTAACAGTACCCACTGTTTGGATTTATTTTTAAATAATGGAAGTGAATTTAACCCTTTAATCTTATCAGACAGAAAATTGAATATTTTAGGACCAAAAACATCTTTGAGCTATAGTTTTTTCTGCTTTGGGTACTATGAAAATATTATTTAAATGATGAACTAAATCATCTCATTATACATGCCAAAGACAATTTTTACATACAACCCAGCAAAACTGATTCATTTACTTTTTGACTTTTTTCACCTAAAACTAATAAACTAAGCTATGGCTTATTTATAAAATAAATATGTTTTAAGTGAATTTTAACATTATGTATTTTAACCGTGACAAATCTTGCACTCCATCATTTAACCAAATTTCTTAAAATAGGGATACAACATTTCCTTTTCCATATTAATAAATAGATTAAATATATGATTTAAGTAACAAATTCAAATAATAATGCAACAAATGCTAAATTACATTATATTTTTGCAACTTTTTTTAAGCTTAACTATTTAACGTACAATTATTACGGGTTTTAGAAAAAAGTAAAAAGAAAAAGAAGTCGTGCCATTTGTAATGCCTTTACCCTTTGATTCATATGATATAAGTCACACGAAACAAATTTATATATTAACTAAAACCCACAAAGCGATTATGTGACAATATGTTATTTCTAGTCGATAGTCTTCAAATGTTACGCTCCCCTCGGCGATTAAAATCTTGAATAATTATTTTTGTATTGCATTTAAGGCTGAATTTAACATTTTAACTCAAATTGAAAATCTAGTCGTTTAAGGGAAAACTAGTCCACATTGTTTCTAAATTGAGAGCCGTGCTGTATTTAAAACTCCATTACCCTTTCCTAGGATAGTAAGCACAAGAAATAATAACAAATAGATTAACTGTTAATCTGTTGGCTAGTTTTTCCTGAAGCTCCAAGATGTCGATTTTTATTTTACGTTAACATGTAATGTTAGGGTATTTGTGCGAAATACATAAATAATTATTCGATCTATCTATCACATGAAAGTTCTTGACTAGAAACAATATATTGTCTTGCCTTCAATGAATGAAAAACTCTCGAAAAGATAATATCATAATTTCTAAACTTCTAGATGAAGATATTCATTTTTCCTTAATAAAATCTAAAAAAGACATTCTGTTTTGTATTTAAATTAAAATGCTCTCTAGCATAAATCAGATTTTTAATTTTCTCTGTTTTAAAAAACTAAATAAATTATTGTTTTCTTGTAATACAGAATAATAACACAACTTTTTATGTTATGTAATGAAATATATTTGAACAAAACTAAATGGGTGTCCGCATCATATATTATACTATTAATAATTACATTTCTTTGGTTATTACAGTTTAATATAACAATATATAGTAGTAATTTCTTATGTAGAAAAAAATATTTTATGACTGCTTCGAATCTCTGAAATATATTAATCCTCAATACCCAGCTGATCTTCTGCATACACAGTTAGCAACTATTCTTCAAAGTGACAAATTTCATTGTCGTATAGATAAGTTTAGGTATATTTTTTTACACAACTTTATTGCACTAATTCATTATTAAAGAAGGCACACATCGCCTTCATAATAATATTCTTCAGGTCTATTCTAACAATTGTTTTGGTTTGTTAGTTCACCGAATCTTTAAACTGTTGGTATATAAAAAATGTGCCAATATTTCGGTCGCGTATTTGATCTCTGCTTCGTTATACCGACATTTCCGTGAAAGGCGATTTATTCGAAAATCGTCTACGGGCCACTGTGATAAAAAAGCATTCGGCATTCCAGCCCATATTAAATACGCAATTTTTAACATTAGATATTATGAAGTTGGATTATAAATGTTTGAATTTGAATGTTTGAAATTTAATAAATATTAGGTTAATATGATATACGTCCCTTTCTAATAGAATCGTGTAAGACAATTCATGGCAAATTATGAATTTCTTTGTGTTTTTTAATTGTTATTTTAGTCCTACAATTAAAATACAAATAATTACAGAACATTTCAAAATTGTATGAAAATAAACTAAAAATGGGAATATCAAAACGTTGTTATTGAAATTGAAAGATATTTGTAATTTTACATTATTAATTAAAAGCTGTTAAATGGGACATCTTCTTTTCTTCTTGGGGATTATGAGCAAAGATTTGTTTATTTAATTCCGCCATATTGGCTATTGACTTTGAAATTGAATTGTAAGACTGTGTACCTAATTAAATTTTGTATTGTGACTAAAGTAAATTGTCAATAAAAACAGTTGTTATTTTTCAAAGTTATCATTTATTATCTTACGACTTTATTTTTTATGTTAATGTTTATGTTGGACAGTGATATATATTAGATATTTTACATTTCAGATATTTTAAATTTAAATTTAGAAGTAAGCATCAGAACCACATCAAAATTCTTTTTTTAACCGACTTCCAAAAAGGAGGAGGTTATCAATTCGTCGCGTATTTTTTCGCTTTTTGTTTTGTATGTATGTTACCTGATTTCTTCTCCTGTGGTGCACCGTTTTGAACGAATATGGTCTTGTTTGATAGAGTATATATCCGGATTGGTGAAACTTGAAATTTTGGAAAAGAATTCTATTGGTAAAGTGATAAAATTTGTGACTGAACACATGCGTGCATGGAAATCGACCAATATCACTAATATTTTAGTCCATTTTTCGATAACTCCTTATGGATGTGTATAGATTTTTAACGTTTAATCTATTAAGGAAGATCCTTAGGTGATCTCATATACTTTTCTGCGACGTGCAACTTGCAGTTTTGCAGAAAATCGCCGAAAATTCCAAAATTATTATCAAAAATTTCATCGAAATGACATAACGGACATTTCCTCATAAATATTTTAATTCCAACGTAATAGTGTGTGTGTGTGTAGTTTTAATTGCGAATTTGAAAATTTTCTATGTACATCTCAAGCATATAGGTAGTAAAGCATAGTATTTTCGGTTCCGTAAATCAATGAGTATCAAGCTCGTTTTGTTTGTATACCAGGCAAATACCTATTTAAATGCAAATTTTTCCATTTTGCGAAGACGGTGGTTTTGGTTGTCACATTCTCCCGGCCTAATAGAAAATTCAGTGACAACACATGTCAAACTTTAAACTGCTATTTGATACGTTTATAGACAGGGTGTTTAGTTACAGCAAACAAAATCACAAAGTAAAGTGATAGAAAGAGTTGCATTTATATGAAGATTTGAAATATAGGACGAACTAGAATGATAGTGGTCCGTAGGCAGCCGTATATACAGGATGGTTGGAATATAGGGTGGACTGGACGTTTGGTGGTATAAAAATGTTGGAAAAAAAGTGAAATTAAAATTATATAGGGTGATTAAAAAACTGTTATATGATGTGGACATAAGCAAATCATATACAGGATGGTTGAAATATATGCTGCAGTTGAAATATAATTTATTTATACAGTGTGATTAAAAAATTATTTCTTTTATAGCCCATAAGAAGTTGCATAAAGTGTGGAGAGGAATTAATGTTACACAGGGCGATAACATAAAATGTTAAAAAGGAAATAATTTATGGGGTAGCCCACAAGGAGTTATATACTATGGTTGAAATATAGGATGGATTTGACTCCATAAATATAGGATAGATTCTACTCCGTCCTATAGTTTACAGAAGGCAGCTAACAAATTTATGCTTGTCCGTGGGCAGTCGTATGTACAGGCTGGTTGGTAAATAGGTTGGAGTGGAATTATCTAGTTATACAGGGCTGTCAAAAGAAGTTGAAAAAAGGTTACATGGCGTAGTCCATAAGGCATAAATACATTTTGTTCGTAAATATTTACCTGTCAATTTAAATGAGAAAGTATCATTGCATAATGTTGAGGCTCTCGATGTTACCTGGTTCTGTCTATTAAGGTTATACATACATTAAAATAAAGAATAAAAACTACCTGATTTCAAAAAATAAACTAAAAAGTTGAAAATAAAACATTTAAAAAAATATATAACCGACTTCTACCTGTAATTAAAAAGCTAAAATTAATTATAACAAAATACAACTTTAGCAAATAAATAACACATTCAATGTTGTAAGGTACCTACCCAGGAAGTAAAAAATGTAAACATTAAAAGGTGCTCATTCTGTACAAATTAATTACCTACCAATCTAGTATATTTTTGAAGTCGGTGCCAAGCAACAATCAAGTTTGATGAATTAGTAGATAAGTAAGCAATGAACGATTTTAGATTTGCTTGGCACCGGCTTCAAAAATATACTAGATTGGTAGGTAATAAATTTGTATAGAATGAGCACCTTTTAATGTTTACATTTTTCACTTCCTGGGTAGGTACCTTACAACATTGAATGTGTTATTTATTTGGTAGAGTTGTATTTTGTTATAATTATTTTTAGCTTTTTAGTTACAGGTAGAAGTCGGTTATATATTGTTTAAAAATGTTTTATTAAAGAGCGCTTTGTGTTGTCCATATGGAAATTTTCAAAATGTTCTGTTCACTACAGTATTGACTGAATTTTTGCATAGTTTGTCCACTGTTAGTAATTAAGTCAAAATTCTTGTAGAGAACATTGATGCTTTAAAATCATTAACATTGTCACTAAAAAATGTAAAAACCAGATTTGCACCCTAACATCAAACATTTGTTTAAACACTGATCGCTTGCCTGTCATCATCAAGGAGTAAACCAACTGTTGAGTGTTTAAATAAAGGTTTGGTGTTAGGGTGTAAAACCGTGTTTTTACATTTGTGACACAGTAAAGGTTCCACAGCATTTCAATTTTCACTAACAGTTTACTAACTGGATTGAGTGATTATATGCAAGAATGGCACCGATCAGTATACTGTATCAATAATATCTTGCGTTCAGTGGAATGAAAAATGTCGAATAGTTAGTATCGTCATTTCTTTGACAGGTTTTAGTAAACCTCTACGATTTTTTTTGTGTGATTTATATCCTAGGAATCACAGGGAATCGGCGTTATACACAGTATGACTCCCGATTTGGAGAGTCTGTGATATCAATTTTCCTAAAACTTCTGGGTGTAGGAATACATTTAACGATAAAATAAATAAATTAAGTTATATGTACTATATACATAAATTAGTATTTGAAAATTCAATCAGTTGAGGGCTACTTGTAAAAGTTTTATTTATAAGTGGAAGTTGTTCAATTGAGATGTAATTTAATCTTTATAACAATGAATTGATGGTAGTTTGATGTGTAAATGTGAAGTTATGAAGAGAGCGAATTTTCAAACAACTTTTTAGTTTAATTCTGTTCCACTGTGTACCACAATTGAGTTGGGTATTCCACGATAAAAAATATAATAAACAAAATTATTTGCTATCTCTGTAATTGAAAGGGAAGTTACAATGCATGTTAGCACAAAAGCTTAAAATAATAGTTAGAAATTTTGTACTTACTAGTTTTTTGATAGTGGACGTATCTAGATCGATCCTTACGAAAATATTTTCTGTTGTGAATATTCATAGAGTGCCGTATTGGGACTGCTGATATATTCAACTGTCTTGAACATAATTTCTTATAGAGTTTTTGAGATATGCCCTATAGCATTTTAGTAATGTGTAAAGTTTGAGTAACTTTTATGATTAAGGTTCAATAATATCTAATGTCGCATGAATTTGTAATGTGACGAATTTCATTTTATTTAAATCATAAACTAATGAGATATATTAGAAATTTTAGGATATGGGATAAAGGTATAATATTGTTTGTATGTAAGGATTTACAAAGTTTGTCCGAAATTGATCATTTCTTATTTAAAATAATTTTTGGAAACTTAGTCTATGGCTGAGTTGAAAAGTGAAAAACAGAATGAAATATTATTTTAAACTTGCAGTATATTCGAAAATGGCGATATGCATTAAAATATATATTAGCTTCTTCAGAGGTGTCTTTATTTTTGAGAGAAATATTTTCTTGGGGGGAAGGAATATTTTCATAGTTGTTATCACCAATATCAGACGATATCCGAATTCTTTCTTCTTCATTTTCGCTTACTCTTTTCTCCTCAAGGGTCAGTGGATTTGTCCGTTTATTATTAAAAATAACTTCCTGCTTATATAAAAATTTGGATATCGAAGCATAAAAAATTAGACATATTTTTCTCAAGTTGTAAAATAAAAGAATTTTATAAATTTTTTAAAATATTGTAATAAGATATCCGGTGCCTTAGTCAACGATAGCCTAAAATCTCTAAGCCAATAAGACAATTTAGAACGTTATGAAACTTAAAGGGTTAAGTTTTGATTTAGGATATTGAGAAACAAAACATGTTCATGTATTGTGCGAAACTGTCCACGGAAGAATAATAATCAATGATTGTCGGAACTGTAAATATACGAACCCAGATAAGAAACGTCCATCTCTATGTAGATGAAGAAACACTGAACGCGCTAAAATGGACCACCACTGGACTTCAGGTAATAAGGTGTAATATGAGCACTTGCTATACAGCAAAGTAACACAGTACAAAAGTCCACATCACGTTAATAATAAAAAAATATAGTATTTAAAATATGTAAAGAACATCAGCTATAACAAAAGAAATGTAAGTAAAAACGTTTAAATGTTCTTACAGGACATTTTCCATACGAAATGAAATCATAGTTTTCGAAAATCATCCAGAAAAACAGTCATGGCTCAGAAGTAAAGATAAAAAACTAATTAAACAACTGAAAAAGGAAGAGAGGAATTGCAGAAATACAAATAAAATGAATGGTAAACTTATTATTGTGTAGTAAAATAAATTTAAAATTCTTAACAAAATAAGTCAATAAAACTCAATGAAGGAAAGAAAAATAGTAAACCAGTAACCACAATTGTTATAGAAATGATTAGCAAAGAACAGAGTTGAATTTTAACAGAAATATGTGATCTTCAATGTATTTTTTTCAAAGTGGACAACACTAACATATCTGAGAAACGCTACAACAGAATACCGATATAAAATGTTTCTTGAAAATATATATGAGAAAGCTACCGTCATATATCTGCATGGAAATCCCAATTCTATTAAAAAAAATTAAAAAAATCAGGTGTAACACTAAAAGACAAATGAGACACAATAAAGCTTTAGAAGATCATCTAAAAAGTCACGTTGGCAAGATAATAAAGTAATTTCTTATAACTATTTCAAATTTATGGTGCATACAAATATGTGAGGTTTACATTATTTTAACCAATTTATCCCAATATTATAAGATTTATAGTGTTGTTTTATCTAAAATAACGGTTAACAAAATCATATTATATTCTTGATTATAATTTTCTGAGGACAAGTATATTTAAATTCCCTTCTCTATACAGCAAAGGTCAAACGGGGATTGTTTTAGACGAAATTTAGTGCATTTGAAATCTGGCTTCGGATTTACGATCAATCATTTGGTTTTGAAAATAATCGGCAAAACCCGAAAATGTTTTTCTTCAGTAAATCCGAACCGGTTAATTTGACAGCTGTCAAGATGTGACACTTTTTTAAGACGAATAAAATGACATGTATCACATATCTCAAAGGTCTTTTGTTATCCCGCAAAACTGCCTCAACTTTTTTATATGTCTCACAAGTGCATACAAAATTTTAGTTTCATCGAATTATCACACTTCAGAAAGTTAGGCCTTATTTTTTTAAGAAGGCCATGACTTGTTTGTATCAAAATAACATTAAAGAATTGTGGTCAAACAAATATGGTCTTATAAGTCGATTTCCTGAAAATATTCATAATTTTATAATGGGTACCCAATTAAAAAACCTAAGTAAGATGAAATTACCAATGAGGCAACACCAAACGTTACTTCCAACTTTGGTCTATAAACATCTCTCTGCCACTTCGTGGGGGTTTTCAACATCCCAATTATGAGTATTGTGCTTATTAATATTCTATAATTCGTAAACCTACTCTCATCGTATTACAAGATATGATTTACAAAATCCGAATTTTATTACTTAAGGAAACTATCTTTTAAGAGAAATAAAATGCATTTGTCTTGAAAATTAGTTTCCTTACGTTGTTGATCTATTATGGGTTATTGGTACTTATTCTTTCTTAACACTCTCTGTATTGTTTATTGTGACACATGAGATCCCCTTTCAATAGATCTTACCAATGTACTAGAGTTTTCGTTGACAACTTGTAAAATGTCTCTATCGCCATTTTTATTTTCAATATTGTATCGCCTTCTATAACACATCTGACTGATGTTAAAAAATTCAAAGTGTGAAAGTTGTTTTTTAATATGAAACACAAATTATCGAAACCTGTTAAAAATGGCCAGTATTCTCTATTCAAATGAAGAACTGTTTGACATTTAGCGCTGTACTTACATTAAATACAAACACCGACATTACCTCAGCAAGGTATTTAGAAATGTATCCTGAACGACGATAGCCTCATAAAGCCCAATTCAAAAAAATCCTAGTTAATTTAATTAATCTTATGAACAATCTAGAAGCCGAAACAATATTGAAAAAGAAAATCGACACAGAAGTATTTTACGACCTGTCAACGAAAGCCTAATGCCTAGGTAAGAACTGTTGAACGGCAATTTCGTGTGCCAAAATCAACGGTAGAGTGATAAAAAAGAATAAGTACCATCCATACAAACCCAAAATAGTTCAAGGATTTAAGGAAACTGATTTTCCAAGACGAACGCGTTTCTATGAGTGGTATATTAGAAAGAGTAATGAATATCTCATTTATGTAAATTATATCTTGTGGTTCTATTATAGTTGATTTACGAATTGTGAAGGTTATAATAAGCACAATATGTACTTATCAATGTGATATGGAAAACCCTCACGAATTGGCAAAGAGATGTGTACAGACTAGATTTGGAAGTAACTTTTGGTGTGGGATCGTTGGTAATTTAATCTAACTTACCTGAGACACAGAATTTCAGATTCATTTATAAATAGTATTGCCGGAAATACACTTGCGAAGTTGTACGAAAAACAGTCACCAATCGTCAAAATTGTCCCTATGTAAATATACGCCAATTTGCAATTCTCTAAATTAATACCTAGTTACGAAGCAGTTAAGAACTTAATTAGATTTTAAACTATTGCATAATGGGGCTATTTTTTATGAATCCTGATTTCTTGAGAAGTCGTTGTTTAGGTTCATATTCTAATGAAAATAAGACATATTACTTATTAATCTTGTTTGAGACAAATAAATCATTTTCTCCTTACTTACGTTCATATTTTATTTGCAAATTCAATGCGTAAATACATTATTTTCTTATTAATGTTACTTTGCGACAAATAAAGCAACTTTGAAAAATTAAGGCCTAACTTTACGGAGTGTGATATTTTGTTGACACTCAAATCTTTTATCCACTTGTGGTGTATTACTAGACTGGAAATTTTACGCCCATTTTAAAAATTAAAAAATCTAATATAGAGGACATAAGAAAAATGGAAAGTTTGCGGAATGACAAAAGTCTATTGAGACATGTGACAAATGCCATTTTATTCGATTAATAAAATGTATTCAAATAATGACACATCTTGACAGCGATCAAATTAATCGTTTCAGATTTACCGGCGAAAAACGAAATCTGCTATTGCCGGTTATTTCCAAAACCAATTGACCGATTGTAAATCTGAAGCCAAGTATTGAATGCACTAGGTTTTCTCTAAAACTTTTCCTATTTAACCTTTGCTGTAGGTATAATAGTAGTCAAGATCCATGTATAGAGACACACAAATCCTAGATGTCGGTCTTTACATCTCGCGTCTTCAAATTTAACGAAATGTATCAAATACATAAAGAAGTGTTCGAGAGGACATTCAATTGTGGGAAGCGCAACTGAGGAAGGTTCCCTAACCAGAAACAGTATATATTATATATATTGTCTTGCCTACAAAATAATGACACCTCGAAGAGAGTATTCAATATCTCTGACAGGTGAAGTTAACCTGAAAATTTCATCGTGACATTCTAACCTAGGAATTACGGGTAACAGCAATTACATGGAACGGATCCAGATTCGGAACCTCTATGTGCTGTTTCCCCGAAAATCCTAGATGTCGGTCTTTACATCTCTCGTCTTCAAATCTAAACATATTTAAATCAACATGTGAAACCAAATGTTAACCCTTCAATTAATAGACCAACAAAATTTCGAAATTACACTAAAATTAAATTCAAGTTAATTAAGTTCAAATTAACAGAAATTTTACGGAATTCTTCCGACTTATACATACAAGTTTACGGAAAATGTTATATACATATATATTAATATTATAGAGCACCACACATCCTCAAAATAATAATTTATTACATTCAACTAAGAGTACTACTAAATTTTTTAGTTGAAGAAGTTCATTATACAAACATTTCAAATTATGTCACTGAAATGCTTCCTATTTAAGAACAATAATAGCTTTGAAAATTTCTTTTCTGCCATATGTTTGAAAAGAAAATTACAGCAAAACCGAGTTTTGGTACTGGTTCATGCAATTCCTCTACCCAACATAGAATATCCACTAACGTGAATGATACATCACAATATCGTTACTTAACGATTTTACAGTTAGAATTTTTAATCAACATACGCATAGGTGAAAATCAGATCATACTTATTCTCCGTTATAAGAAATGGATTGTAAAAATTTCATTATTCTTGTGAAATTAAGTATATCATATATGATTTGCACAATCATTCACCAAAATTGAAATATACTTTTCGTCATGGGTACCCACAAAACTGCTCATTCCATTCGCTTAATATTGGAAGAGTTTAGGTCCTACAAACGAAATGTTTAAGAATATATATATATATAATATAATTTTACGGAACACCACCTACATCATATGACAATAGTACCGAATTCATATCTCAACTCTTAGTAAAATTTTCAAACTTTATAAATATAACATGTTACAGCATGAAACTTCATATATCCCCCTAAACTATTTACACCACCCCAAACGTAGGTAAGGTTTAATTGATCAATTGGTTGAAATTACCAGGCTAGTGTTTTTAAGAAAGTTCCAAATTTTGACACCCAATCATCGAACCAAATTTTAATCAACTTGTTAAGCCAAAGTTTAATTATTCTTTAATGGAGTAATAAAATTTCAAAACTACCATAAAAACACCACTTTAGCATTGCCAAATCTGCTGATAAATTGTTCAATTAAGACCTATTTACAGAACTTTCCCAAGCAGAAACTGTTCCGACCCCACATAAAAATAATCTGGAATATTTCATAATATGTTTGTTAAACTTTACCAAGCTCCACAAAACCCTGAAAATAGTTATCTAAACTATTACGTTTTTTTAAGAATACCACCAGAATTTTTATTTGAAGAATTCCTCTAGCCTGCATAGAATAAAGAAAAACGTGAGTGATACATGCTCAAATTATACGTCTAAGATTTTATAGTTGAAATTATTAATCAATATAACCTAGAGCAACATCAGCCATGGGCGAGATTATACTTATTATCAGTTTAAAAAATGAATTGTAAAAATATAATTCTTCTTGTGAAATTAAACATATCTTATATGATTTCCACAATCATCGGCAAAAAATCAAATAGAATTCTACATAGGTACCCACAAAAATACTTTATTTCCCTTGTATTCAAAGAATTTAGATTCTGTAAACGACATTTTTAAGAATTCCGTAAAACCATTTATTTACTGTACACTATTTGTGAACATATTACCAAATTCAAATCTCAACCCTTAGTAATATTTTCAATCTTTATAGATACATGTGCAATTTAGATAGATAATAGTCAGTTGTTACAGCTTCAAACTTCATATATCCCCACTAAACTGCACCACACACAATCTAGGGTAACGTTTAATTAATCAATTAATTCAAATTACAAAGCCAATGTTTTATAGAAAATCCTGAATTTTATTCTACCTAAATAAACTAACACATTTTCAAAACTACATTACTTCAACATTTCCAAGTCTACCGATAAATGCTCAGTCAAGACCTATTTACCGATTTTTTCAATAATTTCAATTAAGAACACTATATTTTTTATTTAAAGAAATTTGTCAAATAAATATTTCATGTACCACCCTGTTGAATAACAATCATTTGATGCAAAAATGCAACAAATTTATTTTTTCAATTTTGATATATGTTTCACATAAAAATACTGCAAAACCGGAAACTCCCATATTGATTATAAAGGTTCAAGTAATTCCTCTACTCAGCGTAAGATATTGAATAACGTGAAAGGAACATCATTATATTGCTAGCATACGATTTTACCGTTTAAAGTATTAATCAGCTTCGAAAGTGAAATATTTCTATGAATTAATATACCAACACTTAAAAACGGCCATCGGTAATTCTTACACTCAGCCGAAATAAATGTATTCCAAGAATTTAATTCTTCCTCTGACTACCGACAAGTTACGTACGGTTGCGAATATCAACCACTGAATGAATTATTTTAAGTTTAATACATTTTTTAACAGTTCCGAAAATCTATAAATTTATAGTATGCCACCCATAACATGTGTCAATAATACCCAATCAACATCTTAACCATTTGCCGAGTATCAAACTCCGTAGGAATAATAATAATTATTAAATGTGCAACTCAGACCGATAAGTCATGTCTTAAAACTCCAAACTTCATATATCGCCACTAAATAATTTCTCTACTTTAGTCTTACGTATTTATTTAATCGAAAACACAAATGAAATTATACTATATATACCCTTGGATCATTTAAAGATAATATCCTAAATAAATATGTTACCAACAAGAACTATACAAAAACAATATAAAAACTTCAAAGCATAAGCGACTACTATTACGTTGTTTCTATGTATAACAAATGTCTGCTGGATGGCTTATTTACTTTTTCGTTTTTACGTTTTCAAACTCATGCAATGTAAAAAAATGACTGTCTGAAACGATGCTGTAGACACAAATCCCATATATAAACTCATTTATATATAAACCTTTCAACATAATTTGGGGACAGTTTATATATCGCAATATACCCAAAATGTGTACCATAACACCATCTATTGGATTCTATAGAAATTCACTTTGGGCTCAAAATATGCTGTAGATATAAATTTCAAAATGTCCCCAAAGCATGCCTTTTACATAAACATAGTTTGGGACCAGTCCTCGAAGCATGCAGATGTCCCCTATGTATGCCTTACCTAAAAAAAGTGTCTCCATAGTATGCGTCCTGCAAATATATTTTATATTATTACTAACACAATTAACTTTTTAAAAAAACTGTTTATTTGAATTACAAAATTAAAAACTTGAAAATAACAATATTGAATAAAATATAACTTAATGAATTTAAAACACTTAATGACGCTCGCTGTCGTCGCATGTGAATTTATAATCTTGGTTTTGCAAGCTAAGCATCAGCAGATTACACGTGCGAGGAAGCCGAGCGTTGTCCGTGGGAATTGCTATATCGTGAAATATGAGATGTAATACGATATTTATGAGAAATGATTATTATATTGTTGCTATGGTGTAAATATTCTAAGTGTGGTTTATGACGGATATAACAACTCCCCTTATTAACAAAAAGTTGCTGTGTTACAGGAACTTTTTTCTATAAAATAAGTACAAAAGCAAATCAGGAATAAAAATATTATGCTAATACAAATTTCCAAAGGAATATAAAACATAAGGTAATTAAAATAATCAAAACAATAATCTAAAGATAATAATAAATTTTCATGCACATTATTACATAAAATATAATGATTAAGAATATAAAACATAAAATAATGAAAATAGTAAAAGAGAAAACGTAATAATCAAAATTTACAAAATTATTTATTTGCTTGAAGTTCGATATCTTCGGCAGTTTTCTCCTCTAGGATAGGTCTTAACTTTGGTAAAAGTCTAGACAGTCTATTTTGTGATGACTTCGTAGGGTTTTCGTCCTTTTGGGCTGTGTGACCACTGGTCCAAAACGTTTTGAGCACGAAGGCAGCGATAATAATGACTATGGAAATTATGGTGGCATATATAAACCACGAAATATTTTTGTTGACGGATGGTTGGTTAATTAGTTCGTCCAACTCTTTCGAATACTCGTTCAACTTATGATTGGCGTTGTTCAATTCATCCACATTTAAGTCGTTGAGCTTTAATGGTTTCAGCTCTGGGACTTGGATTTTCTCTGAAATTGTGTCACAACAATTGAAGGGGATGACAACTGGCTGGTAATTGTCTATTATGTTGATGGGTTTGAATGCTTCTGCTTGGACTTTAGTTATTCCAACAAAAGCACTGCATTCGCTCTGTAATTTTAACAAGGAATTGTTCGTAATTGTTAGAGTCTTTGCACTAATATTTGGACAACTGATTGTGATGCGTAGAGGTTCCGCAACCATGACTAACCATACGTTGGTTTCTAACTTTTGAACATGGTAGCCTTGGGCGAGTATCACTGCACTTTTACAATTATCTGGTAGGGTTTTAAAGTTTTTGAGGAGTTGGGCTTCGCACAAAGCACTTGAGTCTATTGGGTACGCATAAAGTTCTGAACACAATTTCTTCCGGATCGTTAATGGTTTGCACTCACTTAAGTCTTTAATGGGGATATACAACAAAGAATCATCGTTTTTGGCAATATAATTTTGGGTAAATGACAGTACATGATGCAAGCCAGTTCTATCATCGTAGACGGGAATAGGATATAGACGGAAAGCAGTGAATGATTGTTGTTCGATTAAAGGTATTCTTAATATAAAAACAAGGTCTGAGTCTGTTTGAAAAGCCTCCAATTCAGTGATTTCTAAATATCGCGCAATACTCGAGTATTTAACAGGTAGAGGCAAATTATTCTTTACGAGGTTTTGCGATATTTCCTGTAGGGCGGTTATGAACTGTTCGGGGGTTAAAATAGAAGTGTGAATAATTTTTAAACGGGCGAATGTAATTGAGTTTAACACGTCGTTTAAGCTATCTTCTAAGAATAAGTAGTTTTCCATGTCTTTCAGACAATTCTAAAAATGAAAGTTTGGCTTCCACGTAGGTCATTTTATCGCTTAGTTTACGTATAGTATTTTCAATTTTCCGAATATTTTCATTGAACGCTTTTTCGTCAAGTTGGATCTGTTGTATAGTATTGTTAAAGTTTTTTATCAATGAAGTTGTTACGCTAATTTGATTTTTCAAAAGATTTTCAACTTGAAGTTGTCCCTGATTTAATCTGTTGATACTGTTTGTGAAATATTCCCCATCAGCGGCATCTAGATTGCCAGTTATTGCTTTGAAGATTGTACCAGCACCATCTATTAATCCGCGTTTATATCTCCTGGTATCCATATGAATTTCACTAAATTTGTTTTTTATGGATTTCGAAATTTGGTTAAGTAGATTTAAGTGAGTTTGGACGTCGGCACGGAATAGGTTCATTGAGTTGAGGTTATAAGAAATAGATCTTGTTAATGTGTCAAGGAGTCTGTTATTAGTAGTGAAGACTTGTTCAAGAGCTGAAAGGTTTTTATGAACTAAAAGTGTCCATTTGTAATTTGAAACGTCAATTCGTGCTTCCTCGTGATAGTAAATTCCTATTGTGTTATTTATGGTTTTTATTTCGAACTGGGATGCTGCTGATCCGAACAGCAGGATGACCCTGTAAACAAATTAGTCTTCTATGAATGGTTTCATGCGATCAAAGTTTACTTTCGTATTTTGGTTAGTTCGGGGGTTTAATAGAGTTGCTGAATTTTTATGGATTTCTAGTATTTCGAAAGGTCCGTTAAACTTGTTCTGTAGTTTGTCTTTAAATTGAGATTCTCTTATGTAAACTTTGTCACCTACTTGGTAATTAGGAGGGTTTCCCGAAACATGTTTGTCAAATCGGACTTTGGCTTTTTGTTTCTGTTGTTCTGTCCTTTCGCGGGCGATCTTATAGTAATGGGAAATTCTATTATTGAGGTCTCTAATATATTTTGTAATCAAGTCTTTTTCGTTGTATAAAGTTTCTGGGGGTCTGCTGGAAGTATGGCCGAAGATAAGTTCATAGGGTGTGAACCCATGTGTCTTATTGGCAGAGTTGTTATATGCGATTACCGCATAGGGTAAAATGTTAAAGGGGTGTTCATCGGGATGTTCTGCTTTATGAATTCGTATCATATCTAGAAGAGTAGAGTGGAACCGTTCCAATGATCCATTGGATTGCGGGTGTCCAACACTTGAATATGAAAGTTTAATGTCGAAGAGTTTACAAAGATCTTTAAGTAGGGCGTTATCGAATTCGCGACCATAGTCACAGTGTATTCTAATAGGTGTTCCGAAATGTTGGAAAAATAAAAGAAGCGTATTGACTACTGTTTTAGCAGACTTGTCGGTGATTGGGGAAAATTTGGTTAACTCGTCTCTTATGGTCAAGGCATAGTTTTTATTCGGGACTTCGAGGATGTCAATGTTAAGTCTTTCGAATGGAGTTCTTGGAGTTTCAGTAATTACTAGAGGGCTATCAAGGTTTTTGCGAAATGTTTTAGCTGTTTGACATATTCGACAGTTCTTAATATAATTGTCAACATCTTTTGTAAGACCCTGCCAATTATATTTTTCCCTCATTCGCCTAATTGTTTCATTAATACCCCTATGTATGTTGGTTTTTCCATTATGAAACTGTTCAACAATTATTGGCACTTGATCTTTTTCGATAGTTTGAGTTATGTTTTGACAAACTTTCCATTTTACGTTTAATTCTGCAAAGATAAACGAAAGCATTTCTAAAATAGGTAATTCCAAGTTATTCTCGACGCAATAGAGTTCTGATTCGGTTAGTACATTTTTGCTTTTAAATATTGAAGCAAATAGAATCTCGTTTACGGTTTCAGGATTAGATGGTAAGGGTATAATATAATACCGTCTTTTCCTAACACTTTTGCTGGAGAATACGTTAATTTTATATCGTTCGAAGTCGGCATTTTCTTCAAAGATATCTTCCAGGATTTTGTGGTGAAAGTCTTTAAGATTGTCGGTTTGAAAGAAAACTAGAAGGTTTTTATTTTCTCTGTTAAGAAGTTGGCAGTTAGAGTATTGTATCTTACTGTAGTCAATGAGTGAAACTGTTTTGTAACGTTCTACGAACGTTCGAAATTCGGTAAATATTAGGTTATCGTCGTTATTTGTTTCAGGTTCGTCAGAGTCGGTGTCATCGTTTTCGTTAAGGGGGTTTATTGGAAAGTATTGCAGATTGTTGGTTGACTGGAAATTGCATTCATTGAAGTGAGTTATTTTAATGCGCGAAAGGGCGTCGGCATTTTTGTTGACTTTTCCTGGCTTGTATATGATTTCATAATCATATTCCTCAAGTTTGAGGCGCCATCTCGCAAGTCGACTACCCGGATCTTTAATAGAAAAGAGCCACGTTAACGGGCGGTGATCGGTCAGGAGTTTAAACTTGCGGCCAAAAATTATTGGACGAAAGTGTTTGACAGCCCAGACGATGAACAGAAGTTCGCGCTCTATGGTTGAGTATCTAGTCTCTGCTTTGCAGAGAGTTCTAGAGGCATATCCAATGGGCAGGTCTTTGCCTATTGGTCCCTGGGAAAATACAGCGCCGATTGAGTAAGCACTAGCGTCTGTAGTTAGAAGAAAAGGTTCGTTGAAGTCGGGATAGATCAAGGTCGGAGTGGACGTGAGAGCTTGTTTTAATTTGGTAAAGGAGTCAACACAGTCTGAATTAAAATAAAATGAAACGTCTTTTTCGAGCAGTTTTGTGAGAGGTTTGGATATTTTGGCAAAGTTTGGTATAAATCGACGGTAGTAGCCAGCTAGACCAAGAAAAGATTTAATATCTTTCTGGTTCTGCGGTTGGGGGAAGTTAAGTATACATTCGACTTTGGACGGGTTCGGTTTTACTCCGTCCTTTGTAATGAGGTGTCCTAAATATGCGACCTCCTTGCGGAGAAATTCGCATTTATCAGGCTGAATCTTAAGATTTGCCTTCCTAAGTCGTTTGAAAACTTCAGTCAGTCGGGCCAAATGTTCGTGTATAGTTGGTGAGTAGATGATTATATCGTCCATATAGACCAAGCATCTCTCGTTCTGGATTCCGATGAGAATGTTGTCCATCACCCTTTGAAAGGTTGAGGGAGCATTCTTCAAACCGAAAGGCATGCGAACGAATTCAAAATGACCGTTCTCTACGGTGAAAGCGGTTTTTTGAATATCCTTCGATTCAATTTCGATCTGGTGAAAGCCACAAGCAAGATCTAGTGTAGTAAAGTATTGGCATTTGCCAAGTTGGTCCAGTAAGTCCGATATGTTAGGTAAGGGATACTTATCGTCTACTGTGAGTTCATTGAGTTTACGGTAGTCCACGACTACGCGCCACTTTTGTTTGCCGGATGCGTCTTGTTTTTTTGGGACAACCCACACAGGGGAAGACCAAGGGGAATTTGAAGGGCGAATGATACCTTGTTCTAACATTTTTGAGACTTGAGTCCGAACTTCCTCCTTATAGATTTGGGGGTAGCGATAAGATTTGGTGAATATGGGTTTCGAGTTATTTGTGTCAATAGAGTGTTTTATTTCGTTAGTGAAGCTAAGATTGTTTCCTTCTAGATAGAAAATATCCGAGAAATCGATGCAAAGTTGTTGGATGAATTCTGCTTCCTCCTCGTTGAGATGTTCGAGTCGAAGTTGGTTGTGAATTTCTGTTAGTCTGTCTATATTAGGATTGCTTCCGAAAGAGATTTGTTCGCAGTGGTTAATAGAAAGATTCTGAATGGGTTCTAGTTGGATTTTGTTGAAATTTATAATTTTTGGGCTAGCGTTTGCATTTAAAATAGAAGTGAAAAATTCACCCTTGTCATTAACCTGGACTAAAGCGTTTGGTAATCTTACGTTTTCTATTACGGTGGAAGTTAGAATGGCCTCCGTATTTCGTAAATCGCATTTAAGTTTAAAAATGCGTTCTGTCCGCGGTTCGATACTGATGGTATTTGAAATCGTTTGGTTGTTTATCTGTAGTTGTCTGTCGGTTGATAATGTCTCTTCAGTAACTTTCATGAGCGGGATGGTTTTGAAATTAGTGACGAGAACTTTCTTATTAAAGTCTATTACACAATTGTAATGCTCCAGGAAATCGGAGCCTAATAGGCCATCGAATTCGATGTCTAGATAGCATATGTAAACTTTGTGTGGATCTGTTAGATTGAACGGGACTAAAGTGGATTCGTTTATGAGGATTTTTTGGTTAGTGATACCTTGTATCACAACGTTTTCAGGAGATCGTTTGGGAAATTTTTCACAAGTTTTGGGCTTGAAGATTGATAAGCCTGCTCCTGTGTCGATTAACAATTTGTAAGTGTTAGAAGCGTCATTGATGTAAAAGAGGTTCTTTGAGTTAACTGAAAGTGCGGGGCTTATAGGAAAGCGTTTTCCGGGAAGTTGAGGTTTGGATTGAAGCTGTCGTTGAAATTCATTGTCTCGAATTGGGACTGAAGATTGAGAATTTGAGTGTCCGGTGGTTTGTCTACGGTGAGAGCCGTTTGAAAATTTCGCTGAGAGTTATCAGGTATATCAGAGCAGAATTCAGGATAAACATTTTCATAATTGTCGTAATGTTCATAATTGTGAGCCTGAGAGTAATATAAATCGTTAGTTTGTGTTTCAGTATCCAAATGTGAGTATGTATCTTGTTGAAGGTAATCAGAGTCATGGAAATCGTTGGACTGATCGTTTGTGTGATTAGGACTGTTATAGAAATCTGACTGGTTAAAGTGATGGGCCCTCTGTTGCTGATTTCTGAAAAAGTTTGGATTGGGTCGAAAACTGTTAGGACTTTGATTTTGTCCGCTAGTTGAGGGTCGATTTTGTTGGAATTGTTGTCTATTCTGGTCAAAGTTGGGTCTCATTTGATTTGTGGGTTGAGAAAATTGATTTGGTCGAAATTGTTGGAAATTATTATTGTTAAAATTCGAGTTTGGCTGTTGTTGCCTTTGTCTAGTTAAGCATTCGTTAAACGAATGCCCTGTTCGTTTGCAAAACGAGCATTGCTTTATGAAACTTGTAGCGTTTGGTCGTTTTTGTTGTTGTAGGTTACGTGTCACTTGAAACTTTTGGTTTTCTAAATGACACAGTTGTATCTCCCGTTTTATTCTAGAAACAGCAGTTATAATATCGTCAGGGTTGCTGGCACGTATAATTTGCCCTATTTTCGGCTCAAGACCAGTTAAAAGGCTGTTCAGAGCCATAGAGTCAATAAGAGAAATTTGTGCGTCTTTTTCTTTTGTAGTTATGTTTTGTTTATTGACAGCCGCGTCCATTTTGGCTTCGTGTGTTTGAAGGCGGGCTGCGAAAGTTAATGGGGACTCATTGGGAAGTTGCCGCATTCTCTGAAGATCTTGAATTAATGCAGACAAATCGCGTGAATCACCGAAGTGTGTTTCAAGGAGCGTTTTGATGTCGTCCCAAGTTGATGGGTTTCGGGAATTTACAAGTTCGGCGGCACGGCCTCTCAACTTGTTTTTTATGTGAAGGATTAATAAGGCTATTTGATTAGAAACAGCCATGTTGTGTGCTGTTGTACAAGAGCTAATAAAAGTGTTAAGGAAAATGGGATTCCCGTCGTATTCAGGAATAATCGCAAATATCTCTGAAATTTTGTAAGGTTCTACCGTTGGGGTTGTGGCACCTTGTCTAGTCGTTGCCATTTTGTATTTAGAATACGGTTATTGCACAATATTAGAAAATTCAATAACACAAAAAAATAGCAATAGCGGAATGAGAATTCTACTATAAAATTAAAGTATATAAAATGTTACCAAAAAGGGATAATAATAATTTGTTATAAAAATGTTTAAAACCTTGTTAATATATTGCGAAATATTTTATCGATATATAGTGTAGGGGAATGGTAAATTAGTTAAAAAGGAAATCAAAAATCAATAAATCAGTACAACAATAAATAAATGTAAATGTTAAAATAAATTGTCGTTGATGATAGAAATGTTCGATCAAAAATAAAAAATAAATATAGTGATTAAGTGTAAATTAAACGTGATTCTTACAGTATAAATCTCGGCATGGACTGTTCTGTGAGGACCGCACTGGTTAGCCTGGCTTGTTCCTGGTGCTGGTTTACTCGCAGTTGTGTCTCCAGCTCGAAGGTCGTTGTTCCACAAAGGTTTAGAAACCACCACGACGAGTGAGAATTCTTCGTGTTCTTGCCGTGTTGGAACAATCCTACTGACTGCGCCAATTTTTATACTATTACTAACACAATTAACTTTTTAAAAAAACTTTTTATTTGAATTACAAAATTAAAAACTTGAAAATAACAATATTGAATAAAATATAACTTAATGAATTTAAAACACTTAATGACGCTCGCTGTCGTCGCATGTGAATTTATAATCTTGGTTTTGCAAGCTAAGCATCAGCAGATTACACGTGCGAGGAAGCCGAGCGTTGTCCGTGGGAATTGCTATATCGTGAAATATGAGATGTAATACGATATTTATGAGAAATGATTATTATATTGTTGCTATGGTGTAAATATTCTAAGTGTGGTTTATGACGGATATAACATATATATATATATATATATATATATATATATATATATATATATGCAAATGACGAAAACTTTTAGGTTACAAAGTGCAATCCCACCAAAAACGGCTGAGTCACTCAATTTTCAAAATCATTTGGAATACCTATATTTGACGCCTTCTTCTCCGGTTTCTCCTCCACTTTATTTTTGATAGACATGAACTTTGAAGCGGTAAATTTTGTTGTAAAGAAGTTGTTGGATTACTATTTATTTGTTATATACTAAATTTTGTATACTACCAAAAGTAATTATCTTAGTTACGTCAGGTAACATAGTCAAACATTTAGGTTTTAAATATTACTTATTCTGCCTGTTTATACAGGGAAAGATGTGCTTCCTCGAGTCATTTTATGACGAAAAGTTCCTAGGGATATATGTCTGCAAAAGCTTCATTACCCATGTACAAGGTGAAATCTTCAGAATGTTTCAGTTTTTTTCTTGTGACTACTAAAGTTTTCGAAATATTTGGTTCAATTTTGGTGCATTAATGCCTTTATGAAGTGTTCATAATAACATCACAGAAACTGTCATAAAAATCTACAGGGTGGTACTTTTTCTGGGGTCAAGTGTTTTTTCTGCCCCTACAACTTATTTTCAGTACGCCACTGACATTTGACAAAGATTGTAAATGAATCTCTTATGAATTTGCAATCAATATCAATATCATAGCAATTAATCATATCTAGCATCCAAAACCAAAATGTGGAACGGGCTCTTTGTACATGATATAAATATAACAGCAGCTCCTTTATGCTGAACTTAAATTTTGGATAGAAATGATACTAAAGGGCCCCACTAAAAGTTTACAGGAAAAAAGAAGCGAAAAGCTTAACATTATTTTAGTGGGCAAATTATAACATTAAATGGAAAATAAAAAATTATTAATAATATCTGAATTTAAAGGTCAAGTCATGAAAAATGCAAATATATTTTGCTTGAATTTTTAAAATATTTAAAATTTGATACATTCGCTTCTTTGTCTCCGGAACCACTGAACTAAAACCTTAGAAGAAAAGGATAAAATTGGGTCTCACCCAAGGTTTATTGGCAAGAGAAAATCCTAATCTTAATATAGGAAGGCAAATTAGAAAATTTTATGTGCGTTTAAAAACATCTTATCATGTAACAAATCAATAAAATGGCTCCCTAGATTTTCTCTGAGATTTGGTCTTAGCTCGTCAAATACTATTATAAAACCTAAGGATTTCAAGAACGCGTTAACAACATAGTTCCTTGTATCATTGGCTAAAATCTAATTTATTGTACAAATTGAAGGCAAATATTAATCTGTCTACAACGTGTAGGTAGATTCTAAATTTTTGCTCAAAACATTTTTTGCTGTGTTTCACCTAGTTGAATTATTATATTTTGGTTAGGAGATCATATAAAAAATTTGATCATTTTTTAATGTTAATTATTCAGGAAGAGAAATAACAACTCCAATCTTTTTATGCATTGTTTTAATCTAACTGTGCTCTTCCCAAATGTTAAAAAATGTTAAGGAAGTAACTTTGTATTTTTTTCAATAAGGAACTTTATATTTTATATTATTTAAAAAGCGAGTATTATAATTAAATGCACATTTTTATAAAAAATATTTTATTTTCAATTTGTCCAATTCATCTTGGTTTATTGATATATAATTAACGTTAAGTCAAAATAATAATTCATGTAATTTAACCTTAACAAGGTTTATAATATAAATATCAAGAAATTCCAACAAAAAATATTTGAAAATATCTTAACTTATTATCTAATTAGTAAAAATATTATTTTGATTAATTAAAGTTTAGAAATACTCATTGAGGGCCATCTATAAATAACGTCACACAAATTTTACCATTTTTAATCCCTTCTGCCATTTGTATCTTTTCACATTTTAGAAACCCCGTCCTCCTTGGTATGACATCACATATTTATGAATTGTATAATTAGAAATAATTAAAACAAAACAGCAGTTTTAAATTTTTATTTCTTAAAAAAAGTTTTGTCAATATTCTCTGCAAATCTTTGATTTTCAAATCCACTTCACTTTCAATATAATCACTACTTTTTAAACTTTTCCATAACGTGTTAAGTTGTTCTTGTATCGTTTGTTTTTTTATGAGCATAAGCTGCATTATAAAACTATTTTATAAATTAAAAATGCTAAACTAATTTAATTGAGAAGACTGCGTTCATTACTCGGCGAAAGTCAATTGTTAAGTAGACAATAGGAACATATTGAATTCATTACTCTGAAGTAGGACTTAAACCTACATAAATTTTATAAATATAAATCGAGTTAGTACTATTTTCAAGTTTTTTGTTCACAAATAAATTTTGCGATTTAATATTTAATAGATAAACACAAAGCTTCTGACCCCCTAGCCCCCATCAAACGATGTCATATTTCGTTGACTCCCTCGCTCCACCTTAGTTTATAAATGTCTCCTTAGTACCAATATTATTGTCACATGTTTTGTTATGTAAACGAAAATAAAATATTTTTAGGTTGAGATAACAGGCACCTTTTGGGAATATTGTTGAAACATGTGTGTTAATGTTCTCATTATTTGCACTTCTTTTTAATTTATGACTTAACATACAATATTTTGAACTTTGTAACTTCAGCAATGAAGTTATAACAAGAATAAACAACAAGAAACTCCTATTCAAAAATGAATTTTATTTTATACTTTTAAGGTAATATTTTTGGTTTCGTAACATCAATTATCTTTAAACAAAATTAAAATTCGTAACAATCTACTAGAAAAAAGATTTTATGATTCGTTGACTATAGAAAATGATGTAAAAAGAAAACTTCAATATGTAAATCTCTAATAAAGTACTTAAAACTATGTGGATTTAAAATTTACATTAATAGAGTAGCAGTAATCATATTACTGTTATGAAATATCCATTTCCTTATAAAGTTGCTGCAGCGGCAAAATATGAATTCACAAAAGAATTAATATAAACAATATAGTTTCAAATGGACGATGCCATTTGACATGACACGGACGAATGCCGAGTTGCCAATATTATCGGTTGCTCCTGTCTCCATCTAATGGAAACTATACGTTTTCAAGCAACTATAGGTTTACATTCATCAGCACGCTAGGTGGACATTTCGCGAACTATTTTTTTATGTCCTACAATCATTTGGGCGACCACGATTTTTTCGTTTTTTAGCACGTTAACAACCTGTAGAATCCAATGGCAAGGGAACTCAATCCGACGACCATATACGGTCGTCATAAGTGCCCATGCAAATGTCCCATATATGGTAGTCACAATGGTAGAGGGACGTATATATATATATATATATATATATATATATATATATATATATATATATATATATAGAATTTTGGAATTTCCAAAAAATAATGGGAAAGTAGCCAATTTTTTATTGTATAAAGGGCACTAAATAAAGTGTACTCTTTTATTATATTATGAAAGCTTTCGAAATTTATTGATTTCTTCTTCAGTCAATTTTAATATCGAGGTTAGAAAATTATTAAAAAAGGTTCTCATTGCAAGTACTGTAGAATGCGTAATGCGCTTTAAACAAACATTACAAACATATATCAACAATTGAATAAAACATTATTGTAACTGGATCACACATCCATTGAGTACAATTTTTAAGATTAAAACCATCAAATTTTAAAAAAGTTATGCACAAGCCATTTGTCATATTTAACCAGACTGGTTAAATAGAAACCACCACGACGAGTGAGAATTCTTCGTGTTCTTGCCGTGTTGGAACAATCCTACTGACTGCGCCAATTTTTATACTATTACTAACACAATTAACTTTTTAAAAAAACTTTTTATTTGAATTACAAAATTAAAAACTTGAAAATAACAATATTGAATAAAATATAACTTAATGAATTTAAAACACTTAATGACGCTCGCTGTCGTCGCATGTGAATTTATAATCTTGGTTTTGCAAGCTAAGCATCAGCAGATTACACGTGCGAGGAAGCCGAGCGTTGTCCGTGGGAATTGCTATATCGTGAAATATGAGATGTAATACGATATTTATGAGAAATGATTATTATATTGTTGCTATGGTGTAAATATTCTAAGTGTGGTTTATGACGGATATAACATATATATATATATATATATATATATATATATATATATATATATATATATATGCAAATGACGAAAACTTTTAGGTTACAAAGTGCAATCCCACCAAAAACGGCTGAGTCACTCAATTTTCAAAATCATTTGGAATACCTATATTTGACGCCTTCTTCTCCGGTTTCTCCTCCACTTTATTTTTGATAGACATGAACTTTGAAGCGGTAAATTTTGTTGTAAAGAAGTTGTTGGATTACTATTTATTTGTTATATACTAAATTTTGTATACTACCAAAAGTAATTATCTTAGTTACGTCAGGTAACATAGTCAAACATTTAGGTTTTAAATATTACTTATTCTGCCTGTTTATACAGGGAAAGATGTGCTTCCTCGAGTCATTTTATGACGAAAAGTTCCTAGGGATATATGTCTGCAAAAGCTTCATTACCCATGTACAAGGTGAAATCTTCAGAATGTTTCAGTTTTTTTCTTGTGACTACTAAAGTTTTCGAAATATTTGGTTCAATTTTGGTGCATTAATGCCTTTATGAAGTGTTCATAATAACATCACAGAAACTGTCATAAAAATCTACAGGGTGGTACTTTTTCTGGGGTCAAGTGTTTTTTCTGCCCCTACAACTTATTTTCAGTACGCCACTGACATTTGACAAAGATTGTAAATGAATCTCTTATGAATTTGCAATCAATATCAATATCATAGCAATTAATCATATCTAGCATCCAAAACCAAAATGTGGAACGGGCTCTTTGTACATGATATAAATATAACAGCAGCTCCTTTATGCTGAACTTAAATTTTGGATAGAAATGATACTAAAGGGCCCCACTAAAAGTTTACAGGAAAAAAGAAGCGAAAAGCTTAACATTATTTTAGTGGGCAAATTATAACATTAAATGGAAAATAAAAAATTATTAATAATATCTGAATTTAAAGGTCAAGTCATGAAAAATGCAAATATATTTTGCTTGAATTTTTAAAATATTTAAAATTTTATACATTCGCTTCTTTGTCTCCGGAACCACTGAACTAAAACCTTAGAAGAAAAGGATAAAATTGGGTCTCACCCAAGGTTTATTGGCAAGAGAAAATCCTAATCTTAATATAGGAAGGCAAATTAGAAAATTTTATGTGCGTTTAAAAACATCTTATCATGTAACAAATCAATAAAATGGCTCCCTAGATTTTCTCTGAGATTTGGTCTTAGCTCGTCAAATACTATTATAAAACCTAAGGATTTCAAGAACGCGTTAACAACATAGTTCCTTGTATCATTGGCTAAAATCTAATTTATTGTACAAATTGAAGGCAAATATTAATCTGTCTACAACGTGTAGGTAGATTCTAAATTTTTGCTCAAAACATTTTTTGCTGTGTTTCACCTAGTTGAATTATTATATTTTGGTTAGGAGATCATATAAAAAATTTGATCATTTTTTAATGTTAATTATTCAGGAAGAGAAATAACAACTCCAATCTTTTTATGCATTGTTTTAATCTAACTGTGCTCTTCCCAAATGTTAAAAAATGTTAAGGAAGTAACTTTGTATTTTTTTCAATAAGGAACTTTATATTTTATATTATTTAAAAAGCGAGTATTATAATTAAATGCACATTTTTATAAAAAATATTTTATTTTCAATTTGTCCAATTCATCTTGGTTTATTGATATATAATTAACGTTAAGTCAAAATAATAATTCATGTAATTTAACCTTAACAAGGTTTATAATATAAATATCAAGAAATTCCAACAAAAAATATTTGAAAATATCTTAACTTATTATCTAATTAGTAAAAATATTATTTTGATTAATTAAAGTTTAGAAATACTCATTGAGGGCCATCTATAAATAACGTCACACAAATTTTACCATTTTTAATCCCTTCTGCCATTTTTATCTTTTCACATTTTAGAAACCCCGTCCTCCTTGGTATGACATCACATATTTATGAATTGTATAATTAGAAATAATTAAAACAAAACAGCAGTTTTAAATTTTTATTTCTTAAAAAAAGTTTTGTCAATATTCTCTGCAAATCTTTGATTTTCAAATCCACTTCACTTTCAATATAATCACTACTTTTTAAACTTTTCCATAACGTGTTAAGTTGTTCTTGTATCGTTTGTTTTTTTATGAGCATAAGCTGCATTATAAAACTATTTTATAAATTAAAAATGCTAAACTAATTTAATTGAGAAGACTGCGTTCATTACTCGGCGAAAGTCAATTGTTAAGTAGACAATAGGAACATATTGAATTCATTACTCTGAAGTAGGACTTAAACCTACATAAATTTTATAAATATAAATCGAGTTAGTACTATTTTCAAGTTTTTTGTTCACAAATAAATTTTGCGATTTAATATTTAATAGATAAACACAAAGCTTCTGACCCCCTAGCCCCCATCAAACGATGTCATATTTCGTTGACTCCCTCGCTCCACCTTAGTTTATAAATGTCTCCTTAGTACCAATATTATTGTCACATGTTTTGTTATGTAAACGAAAATAAAATATTTTTAGGTTGAGATAACAGGCACCTTTTGGGAATATTGTTGAAACATGTGTGTTAATGTTCTCATTATTTGCACTTCTTTTTAATTTATGACTTAACATACAATATTTTGAACTTTGTAACTTCAGCAATGAAGTTATAACAAGAATAAACAACAAGAAACTCCTATTCAAAAATGAATTTTATTTTATACTTTTAAGGTAATATTTTTGGTTTCGTAACATCAATTATCTTTAAACAAAATTAAAATTCGTAACAATCTACTAGAAAAAAGATTTTATGATTCGTTGACTATAGAAAATGATGTAAAAAGAAAACTTCAATATGTAAATCTCTAATAAAGTACTTAAAACTATGTGGATTTAAAATTTACATTAATAGAGTAGCAGTAATCATATTACTGTTATGAAATATCCATTTCCTTATAAAGTTGCTGCAGCGGCAAAATATGAATTCACAAAAGAATTAATATAAACAATATAGTTTCAAATGGACGATGCCATTTGACATGACACGGACGAATGCCGAGTTGCCAATATTATCGGTTGCTCCTGTCTCCATCTAATGGAAACTATACGTTTTCAAGCAACTATAGGTTTACATTCATCAGCACGCTAGGTGGACATTTCGCGAACTATTTTTTTATGTCCTACAATCATTTGGGCGACCACGATTTTTTCGTTTTTTAGCACGTTAACAACCTGTAGAATC
The DNA here is from genome assembly GCA_034190945.1 of Octodonta nipae. Lineage (NCBI taxonomy): Eukaryota > Metazoa > Arthropoda > Insecta > Coleoptera > Chrysomelidae > Octodonta > Octodonta nipae. Next base: position 49,783,094 of record CM067224.1, read on the forward strand.
CAATGGCAAGGGAACTCAATCCGACGACCATATACGGTCGTCATAAGTGCCCATGCAAATGTCCCATATATGGTAGTCACAATGGTAGAGGGACGTATATATATATATATATATATATATATATATATATATATAGAATTTTGGAATTTCCAAAAAATAATGGGAAAGTAGCCAATTTTTTATTGTATAAAGGGCACTAAATAAAGTGTACTCTTTTATTATATTATGAAAGCTTTCGAAATTTATTGATTTCTTCTTCAGTCAATTTTAATATCGAGGTTAGAAAATTATTAAAAAAGGTTCTCATTGCAAGTACTGTAGAATGCGTAATGCGCTTTAAACAAACATTACAAACATATATCAACAATTGAATAAAACATTATTGTAACTGGATCACACATCCATTGAGTAATTGTTGTTAATTGAGTTTTAACCAGACTGGTTAAATATGACAAATGGCTTGTGCATAACTTTTTTAAAATTTGATGGTTTTAATCTTAAAAATTGTACTCAATGGATGTGTGATCCAGTTACAATAATGTTTTATTCAATTGTTGATATATGTTTGTAATGTTTGTTTAAAGCGCATTACGCATTCTACAGTACTTGCAATGAGAACCTTTTTTAATAATTTTCTAACCTCGATATTAAAATTGACTGAAGAAGAAATCAAAAAATTTCGAAAGCTTTCATAATATAATAAAAGAGTACACTTTATTTAGTGCCCTTTATACAATAAAAAATTGGCTACTTTCCCATTATTTTTTGGAAATTCCAAAATTCTATCCAGATTCTTAGCCGTTAATTGCTACGTAGTATATATATATATATATATATATATATATATATATATATATATATATTGTTACGAAATTTACCCAAAGCCGACCCTGTGTCATTTCAGCACGACAACAAACGCTTCAAGATAAGAAATACGATTCTCGAAAAGACTCGGCAGCGGAAGGAACGATGATGATTTCTACTGGAGAATTCGACGCTGGTGATATAAAACAAGCATGCCACGATCGCCAGGCAGTGATACCGCGACGACTAGCGTATATGGGATTGTTATTGTATTTGAATCAGCTGTGTTAATGTAAATAAAGTTCTAGAAAAGTGACATTGAATATTAGTTTTATAATTTTAAAATTGAACCTACGAAATATACGACAATATATATATATATTTGTTTTTAAGTTTTCGCGGGCACTAAATGTGTTAAGTGGTTGCCGGGAATTCATCCGCGTAGTTGATAACTGATCCCTGCCGGGATCGATGGTAAAATGACGACGTTTCGGCAAAGTCACATCTGCCCTCTTCAGGTCGGTTCGCATAATTCTAGTAGCCTTCTGCTTTCGCTTCTAGTTACTCGAATACTAACATTTTCAGGAGCGCGCGCGCTGTTATATAGTCGCGGCTCGGCGCCTATCGGTTGGCACCGTGAACGGCTGCGTGTGATTGGCCCTTGGCGCTCAGGGGCCACGCCTCCCGCTTGCTGACTGGTTATATCCGGTTGACTTGTTATAGGACGGGCCCGGGCCGGTACGGTGTTTGCCTCTCTTACGAGTCTTGATTTCGGGTGTACTATATTTGCCAGTACTTTGGTGTTCTCAAAGTCTATTCGGTGTGACGTCGTGGTGGCGTGTTCCGCGATGGATGTTGTTTTTTCCTGCTTTCTTATAGCGTTCTGGTGTTCATCACGTCTAGCTTGAATTCTTCTGTTAGTTTGCTTCACTTAGGTTTTATGACAGTCTGCACATGGAATCTCGTACACTCCCTGTTGTTCTAAAGGGATCCTTGTCTTCGAAGTCCTCAACACCGTGCTTATTTTTCTGTCTGTATTGAAAATAGTATCAATATTGTGTCTCCGTAGAATTCTTCCAATATTGTCCGTGGTACCCTTCAAATACGGTAAATAAGCCTTGGTTATTGGTGTCTCATGCTCCTCGTCTGTTTGTCTCGGTTTTGACTGAATGTTTCGGTCTGTAAATCCGTTTTGTCTCAGAGCTGTTTTTAAACTGTCTATTTCCTGTTTGATGTTGTCCTGGTCAGCTAGTTTTTGTGATCTGGTTACTAAAGTCTTGACGACGGCTTGTAGTTGGGCTGGGTGGTGATGAGAATTACCATGAAGGTATCTGTTGTTGTGAGTTGCTTTCCTATATACTGTATGGCCAAGGGTTCCATCTTCCTTCCTATTTATGAGAACATCAAGGAATGGCTGTTGATTGTTGGCTTGTTCTTAGTGCCAACTCCTCAAAGTTCTCCATAAAAAGGTTCGCTATTACTGGTGAGAGTGGTGATCCCATTGAAGCTCCTTCCACTTGTTTGTACCGTTGGTTCTCGTAAACAAAATATGTGTTCATCAGACAGTGCCTTGTTAAGTCTACAAGGTGTTGAGGTGGTTTGTATTTTTCTATTATGATATCCAAGGCTTCATCGATGTTGGTGAGAAAGGACCCTACGTGAAAACTTACAAGAAGACATTCTGTTTGTAAGACCGTTTTTCTAAGTATTTCGATGAAATGTGTCGAATTTCTCACATATGAGTCTGCCCCCTCTGCAAACGGTTGAAATTGTTGGGCTAGGTATTTGGCTAGCTGTTGTGTTGGTGATCCAATTGAGCTTACTATTGGCCTCAAAGGTGCAGCTTCTTTATGTACTTTTGGCAACCCATAGAATTTTGGACATCTCGATGACTTCTCACGCGGAATTTGTTGCAGTTGGAGATTTTTGTCGATCCTACTTGCTTCGATTTTGGCCTTGGTTGTTTTCTCCAGATAAGTTGTTGGGTCAGTAGTAATTTGTTTATATGCTGGATCTTGTAGCAATGTTTGAATTTTGTTTGAATAATCCGCTGTATCTAAAATTACAGTCGCATTTCTTTTATCAGCAGGTAGAATGACAATGTCCTTGTTGAGGCAAAGTTGTTTCAAGGCCTCATTTTCTTCTATAGATAGGTTCCTTTTGGGTGGTTTAGACTATCTTAGAACATGTGACACATCTTGTCTAATTATTTCAGCGGTGTTCGCATCTAATTTTGAAACTGCTGTTTTCATGCCACATATTATGCTCTCTGTTGGGATGTGAGAGAGAGCGATAGCATAATTGAATCCCTTAGCCAACACGCCAACCGAGGTAGAGTTCAATTGGACCGAAGATAAGTTATAAACGTTTTTATTCGTTTCCAATTGCCGTGAGGGTAGACTGTGACCGTTATTTTCCGAGAAAAATTCGTTTTTGGGATTCTTTTTGAGCTCCAACTTGTTAAATTTCATCTGTTGTTGCATTGTTGTCAACTTTGTATTCGTTTTGGCCCTAAATTAGCTAATCTCATCAAATTTATCCCATATTATAGGGTGTAGAGTCTTGGTTACCTATAGGTGGATATCTTTGAGTTTAGTATTAAGAACATCAAAATCTCTTCTGACATCACGTATGGCTTCCCTAAGTAGGACACAACTAGCTTTCCATAAGATATTCTGTGTTTTTCTGTTGTTCTTCCAGAACTTTACCGTCATGTTTTTCGGAATAACTCCTTCGTCGCGGCATCGTTGTAAAAAATGTAGATCGCACAAAAGTTTTCTTCGTTTCGCGCTTAATTTTTCAAATGTTTTACACAAATGAAAAGTATTCTCCCCGTAGAGATTCTCTATATTTGTTTTTAAGTTTTCGCGGGCACTAAATATGTTAAGTGGTTGATGGGAATTCATCCGCGTAGTTGATAACTGATCCTTGCCGGGATCGATGGTAAAATGACGACGTTTCGGCAAAGTCACATCTGCCCCCTTCAGGTCGGTTCGCATAATTCTCGTAGCCTTCTGCTTTCGCTTCTAGTTACTCGAATACTAACATTTTCAGGAACGCGCGCGCTGTTGTATAGTCGCGGCTCGGCGCCTACCGGTTGGCACCGTGAACGGCTGCGTGTGATTGGCCCTTGGCGCTCAGTGGCCACGCCTCCCGCTTGCTGACTGGTTATATCCGGTTGAGTTGTTATAGGACGGGTCCGGGCCGGTACGGTGTTTAATAGAATTTTCCAACAATTTGATAAGTTCTGGATTTCATTTCGTGCGTTTAGACTGTGAGGCCTCTTCGCTATTTCCATTGCCTCTCTTACGAGTCTAGATTTCGGGTATTCTATATTTGCCAGTACTTTGGTGTTCTCAAAGTCTATTCGGTATGAAGTCGTGGTGGCGTGTTCCGCGATGGATGTTGTTTTTTCCTGCTTTCAAACAAAATTCAAACATTGCTACAAGATCCAGCATATAAACAAATTACTACTGACTCAACAACTTATCTGGAGAAAACAACCAAGGCCAAAATCCAAACCAGTAGAATCGACAAAAATCTCCAACTGCAACAAATTCATCGTGAGAATTTATCCAGATGTCTGAAATTCTATGGGTTGCCAAACGTACATAAAAAAGGTGCACCTTTGAGGCCAATAGTAAGTTCAATTGGATCCCCAACACAACAGCTAGCCAAATACCTAGCCCAACAACTTCAACCGTTTGCAGAGGGGGCAGACTCATATTTGAGAAATTCGACACATTTCATTGAAATTCTTAGAAAAACGGTCTTATAAGCAGAGTGTGTACCAAAAAAATTGTCAAACAGGTTACGGAGGTACTAGACGAAAAAATAGCTCAGATCCTGGAAAAACGCGACAAGAAGGAGAAACAACATCAAGAAGAAATTCAACAAAGGTTAGTGAAATCTTTTGATGAAAAACGTAAAATAGAATTAGAAAATCTTATGTCTACGATGAAAAGTGAACAACAAAATCTTGACACTGCCATGGCAGAAAAACAACAAAATCTTATTTCCACGATGAAAAGTAAACAACAAAATTTAATTGAGGGATTATTCTCGAAATTTTAAGAACGACAAGAGCAAATTGAATTAAAACAAGGCCAAACTGAAGAAAAGAGACAACTGCAATTTGAGCAATTATTGCAATTAGTAGCACAAGTTAATGAAACAGTTAATGAAAGAATGCAAATAGTTGAGTCTGACATAAAAGAGAAAAATGATGACATTAAGACCGAAAAGAATATCGTGATACTCTTGAAACCAAAGTACCTCGATTCTATCCAAAGCCAAGTAAAATTGGAAATAATAAATGTAAATGTTAAAATAAATTGTCGTTGATGATAGAAATGTTCGATCAAAAATAAAAAATAAATATAGTGATTAAGTGTAAATTAAACGTGATTCTTACAGTATAAATCTCGGCATGGACTGTTCTGTGAGGACCGCACTGGTTAGCCTGGCTTGTTCCTGGTGCTGGTTTACTCGCAGTTGTGTCTCCAGCTCGAAGGTCGTTGTTCCACAAAGGTTTAGAAACCACCACGACGAGTGAGAATTCTTCGTGTTCTTGCCGTGTTGGAACAATCCTACTGACTGCGCCAATTTTTATACTATTACTAACACAATTAACTTTTTAAAAAAACTTTTTATTTGAATTACAAAATTAAAAACTTGAAAATAACAATATTGAATAAAATATAACTTAATGAATTTAAAACACTTAATGACGCTCGCTGTCGTCGCATGTGAATTTATAATCTTGGTTTTGCAAGCTAAGCATCAGCAGATTACACGTGCGAGGAAGCCGAGCGTTGTCCGTGGGAATTGCTATATCGTGAAATATGAGATGTAATACGATATTTATGAGAAATGATTATTATATTGTTGCTATGGTGTAAATATTCTAAGTGTGGTTTATGACGGATATAACATATATATATATATATATATATATATATATATATATATATATATATATATGCAAATGACGAAAACTTTTAGGTTACAAAGTGCAATCCCACCAAAAACGGCTGAGTCACTCAATTTTCAAAATCATTTGGAATACCTATATTTGACGCCTTCTTCTCCGGTTTCTCCTCCACTTTATTTTTGATAGACATGAACTTTGAAGCGGTAAATTTTGTTGTAAAGAAGTTGTTGGATTACTATTTATTTGTTATATACTAAATTTTGTATACTACCAAAAGTAATTATCTTAGTTACGTCAGGTAACATAGTCAAACATTTAGGTTTTAAATATTACTTATTCTGCCTGTTTATACAGGGAAAGATGTGCTTCCTCGAGTCATTTTATGACGAAAAGTTCCTAGGGATATATGTCTGCAAAAGCTTCATTACCCATGTACAAGGTGAAATCTTCAGAATGTTTCAGTTTTTTTCTTGTGACTACTAAAGTTTTCGAAATATTTGGTTCAATTTTGGTGCATTAATGCCTTTATGAAGTGTTCATAATAACATCACAGAAACTGTCATAAAAATCTACAGGGTGGTACTTTTTCTGGGGTCAAGTGTTTTTTCTGCCCCTACAACTTATTTTCAGTACGCCACTGACATTTGACAAAGATTGTAAATGAATCTCTTATGAATTTGCAATCAATATCAATATCATAGCAATTAATCATATCTAGCATCCAAAACCAAAATGTGGAACGGGCTCTTTGTACATGATATAAATATAACAGCAGCTCCTTTATGCTGAACTTAAATTTTGGATAGAAATGATACTAAAGGGCCCCACTAAAAGTTTACAGGAAAAAAGAAGCGAAAAGCTTAACATTATTTTAGTGGGCAAATTATAACATTAAATGGAAAATAAAAAATTATTAATAATATCTGAATTTAAAGGTCAAGTCATGAAAAATGCAAATATATTTTGCTTGAATTTTTAAAATATTTAAAATTTGATACATTCGCTTCTTTGTCTCCGGAACCACTGAACTAAAACCTTAGAAGAAAAGGATAAAATTGGGTCTCACCCAAGGTTTATTGGCAAGAGAAAATCCTAATCTTAATATAGGAAGGCAAATTAGAAAATTTTATGTGCGTTTAAAAACATCTTATCATGTAACAAATCAATAAAATGGCTCCCTAGATTTTCTCTGAGATTTGGTCTTAGCTCGTCAAATACTATTATAAAACCTAAGGATTTCAAGAACGCGTTAACAACATAGTTCCTTGTATCATTGGCTAAAATCTAATTTATTGTACAAATTGAAGGCAAATATTAATCTGTCTACAACGTGTAGGTAGATTCTAAATTTTTGCTCAAAACATTTTTTGCTGTGTTTCACCTAGTTGAATTATTATATTTTGGTTAGGAGATCATATAAAAAATTTGATCATTTTTTAATGTTAATTATTCAGGAAGAGAAATAACAACTCCAATCTTTTTATGCATTGTTTTAATCTAACTGTGCTCTTCCCAAATGTTAAAAAATGTTAAGGAAGTAACTTTGTATTTTTTTCAATAAGGAACTTTATATTTTATATTATTTAAAAAGCGAGTATTATAATTAAATGCACATTTTTATAAAAAATATTTTATTTTCAATTTGTCCAATTCATCTTGGTTTATTGATATATAATTAACGTTAAGTCAAAATAATAATTCATGTAATTTAACCTTAACAAGGTTTATAATATAAATATCAAGAAATTCCAACAAAAAATATTTGAAAATATCTTAACTTATTATCTAATTAGTAAAAATATTATTTTGATTAATTAAAGTTTAGAAATACTCATTGAGGGCCATCTATAAATAACGTCACACAAATTTTACCATTTTTAATCCCTTCTGCCATTTGTATCTTTTCACATTTTAGAAACCCCGTCCTCCTTGGTATGACATCACATATTTATGAATTGTATAATTAGAAATAATTAAAACAAAACAGCAGTTTTAAATTTTTATTTCTTAAAAAAAGTTTTGTCAATATTCTCTGCAAATCTTTGATTTTCAAATCCACTTCACTTTCAATATAATCACTACTTTTTAAACTTTTCCATAACGTGTTAAGTTGTTCTTGTATCGTTTGTTTTTTTATGAGCATAAGCTGCATTATAAAACTATTTTATAAATTAAAAATGCTAAACTAATTTAATTGAGAAGACTGCGTTCATTACTCGGCGAAAGTCAATTGTTAAGTAGACAATAGGAACATATTGAATTCATTACTCTGAAGTAGGACTTAAACCTACATAAATTTTATAAATATAAATCGAGTTAGTACTATTTTCAAGTTTTTTGTTCACAAATAAATTTTGCGATTTAATATTTAATAGATAAACACAAAGCTTCTGACCCCCTAGCCCCCATCAAACGATGTCATATTTCGTTGACTCCCTCGCTCCACCTTAGTTTATAAATGTCTCCTTAGTACCAATATTATTGTCACATGTTTTGTTATGTAAACGAAAATAAAATATTTTTAGGTTGAGATAACAGGCACCTTTTGGGAATATTGTTGAAACATGTGTGTTAATGTTCTCATTATTTGCACTTCTTTTTAATTTATGACTTAACATACAATATTTTGAACTTTGTAACTTCAGCAATGAAGTTATAACAAGAATAAACAACAAGAAACTCCTATTCAAAAATGAATTTTATTTTATACTTTTAAGGTAATATTTTTGGTTTCGTAACATCAATTATCTTTAAACAAAATTAAAATTCGTAACAATCTACTAGAAAAAAGATTTTATGATTCGTTGACTATAGAAAATGATGTAAAAAGAAAACTTCAATATGTAAATCTCTAATAAAGTACTTAAAACTATGTGGATTTAAAATTTACATTAATAGAGTAGCAGTAATCATATTACTGTTATGAAATATCCATTTCCTTATAAAGTTGCTGCAGCGGCAAAATATGAATTCACAAAAGAATTAATATAAACAATATAGTTTCAAATGGACGATGCCATTTGACATGACACGGACGAATGCCGAGTTGCCAATATTATCGGTTGCTCCTGTCTCCATCTAATGGAAACTATACGTTTTCAAGCAACTATAGGTTTACATTCATCAGCACGCTAGGTGGACATTTCGCGAACTATTTTTTTATGTCCTACAATCATTTGGGCGACCACGATTTTTTCGTTTTTTAGCACGTTAACAACCTGTAGAATCCAATGGCAAGGGAACTCAATCCGACGACCATATACGGTCGTCATAAGTGCCCATGCAAATGTCCCATATATGGTAGTCACAATGGTAGAGGGACGTATATATATATATATATATATATATATATATAGAATTTTGGAATTTCCAAAAAATAATGGGAAAGTAGCCAATTTTTTATTGTATAAAGGGCACTAAATAAAGTGTACTCTTTTATTATATTATGAAAGCTTTCGAAATTTATTGATTTCTTCTTCAGTCAATTTTAATATCGAGGTTAGAAAATTATCAAAAAAGGTTCTCATTGCAAGTACTGTAGAATGCGTAATGCGCTTTAAACAAACATTACAAACATATATCAACAATTGAATAAAACATTATTGTAACTGGATCACACATCCATTGAGTACAATTTTTAAGATTAAAACCATCAAATTTTAAAAAAGTTATGCACAAGCCATTTGTCATATTTAACCAGACTGGTTAAATATGACAAATGGCTTGTGCATAACTTTTTTAAAATTTGATGGTTTTAATCTTAAAAATTGTACTCAATGGATGTGTGATCCAGTTACAATAATGTTTTATTCAATTGTTGATATATGTTTGTAATGTTTGTTTAAAGCGCATTACGCATTCTACAGTACTTGCAATGAGAACCTTTTTTAATAATTTTCTAACCTCGATATTAAAATTGACTGAAGAAGAAATCAATAAATTTCGAAAGCTTTCATAATATAATAAAAGAGTACACTTTATTTAGTGCCCTTTATACAATAAAAAATTGGCTACTTTCCCATTATTTTTTGGAAATTCCAAAATTCTATCCAGATTCTTAGCCGTTAATTGCTACGTAGTATATATATATATATATATATATATATATATATATATATATATTGTTACGAAATTTACCCAAAGCCGACCCTGTGTCATTTCAGCACGACAACAAACGCTTCAAGATAAGAAATACGATTCTCGAAAAGACTCGGCAGCGGAAGGAACGATGATGATTTCTACTGGAGAATTCGACGCTGGTGATATAAAACAAGCATGCCACGATCGCCAGGCAGTGATACCGCGACGACTAGCGTATATGGGATTGTTATTGTATTTGAATCAGCTGTGTTAATGTAAATAAAGTTCTAGAAAAGTGACATTGAATATTAGTTTTATAATTTTAAAATTGAACCTACGAAATATACGACAATATATATATATATTTGTTTTTAAGTTTTCGCGGGCACTAAATGTGTTGAGTGGTTGCCGGGAATTCATCCGCGTAGTTGATAACTGATCCCTGCCGGGATCGATGGTAAAATGACGACGTTTCGGCAAAGTCACATCTGCCCTCTTCAGGTCGGTTCGCATAATTCTAGTAGCCTTCTGCTTTCGCTTCTAGTTACTCGAATACTAACATTTTCAGGAGCGCGCGCGCTGTTATATAGTCGCGGCTCGGCGCCTATCGGTTGGCACCGTGAACGGCTGCGTGTGATTGGCCCTTGGCGCTCAGGGGCCACGCCTCCCGCTTGCTGACTGGTTATATCCGGTTGACTTGTTATAGGACGGGCCCGGGCCGGTACGGTGTTTGCCTCTCTTACGAGTCTTGATTTCGGGTGTACTATATTTGCCAGTACTTTGGTGTTCTCAAAGTCTATTCGGTGTGACGTCGTGGTGGCGTGTTCCGCGATGGATGTTGTTTTTTCCTGCTTTCTTATAGCGTTCTGGTGTTCATCACGTCTAGCTTGAATTCTTCTGTTAGTTTGCTTCACTTAGGTTTTATGACAGTCTGCACATGGAATCTCGTACACTCCCTGTTGTTCTAAAGGGATCCTTGTCTTCGAAGTCCTCAACACCGTGCTTATTTTTCTGTCTGTATTGAAAATAGTATCAATATTGTGTCTCCGTAGAATTCTTCCAATATTGTCCGTGGTACCCTTCAAATACGGTAAATAAGCCTTGGTTATTGGTGTCTCATGCTCCTCGTCTGTTTGTCTCGGTTTTGACTGAATGTTTCGGTCTGTAAATCCGTTTTGTCTCAGAGCTGTTTTTAAACTGTCTATTTCCTGTTTGATGTTGTCCTGGTCAGCTAGTCTTTGTGATCTGGTTACTAAAGTCTTGACGACGGCTTGTAGTTGGGCTGGGTGGTGATGAGAATTACCATGAAGGTATCTGTTGTTGTGAGTTGCTTTCCTATATACTGTATGGCCAAGGGTTCCATCTTCCTTCCTATTTATGAGAACATCAAGGAATGGCTGTTGATTGTTGGCTTGTTCTTAGTGCCAACTCCTCAAAGTTCTCCATAAAAAGGTTCGCTATTACTGGTGAGAGTGGTGATCCCATTGAAGCTCCTTCCACTTGTTTGTACCGTTGGTTCTCGTAAACAAAATATGTGTTCATCAGACAGTGCCTTGTTAAGTCTACAAGGTGTTGAGGTGGTTTGTATTTTTCTATTATGATATCCAAGGCTTCATCGATGTTGGTGAGAAAGGACCCTACGTGAAAACTTACAAGAAGACATTCTGTTTGTAAGACCGTTTTTCTAAGTATTTCGATGAAATGTGTCGAATTTCTCACATATGAGTCTGCCCCCTCTGCAAACGGTTGAAATTGTTGGGCTAGGTATTTGGCTAGCTGTTGTGTTGGTGATCCAATTGAGCTTACTATTGGACTCAAAGGTGCAGCTTCTTTATGTACTTTTGGCAACCCATAGAATTTTGGACATCTCGATGACTTCTCACGCGGAATTTGTTGCAGTTGGAGATTTTTGTCGATCCTACTTGCTTCGATTTTGGCCTTGGTTGTTTTCTCCAGATAAGTTGTTGGGTCAGTAGTAATTTGTTTATATGCTGGATCTTGTAGCAATGTTTGAATTTTGTTTGAATAATCCGCTGTATCTAAAATTACAGTCGCATTTCTTTTATCAGCAGGTAGAATGACAATGTCCTTGTTGAGGCAAAGTTGTTTCAAGGCCTCATTTTCTTCTATAGATAGGTTCCTTTTGGGTGGTTTAGACTATCTTAGAACATGTGACACATCTTGTCTAATTATTTCAGCGGTGTTCGCATCTAATTTTGAAACTGCTGTTTTCATGCCACATATTATGCTCTCTGTTGGGATGTGAGAGAGAGCGATAGCATAATTGAATCCCTTAGCCAACACGCCAACCGAGGTAGAGTTCAATTGGACCGAAGATAAGTTATAAACGTTTTTATTCGTTTCCAATTGCCGTGAGGGTAGACTGTGACCGTTATTTTCCGAGAAAAATTCGTTTTTGGGATTCTTTTTGAGCTCCAACTTGTTAAATTTCATCTGTTGTTGCATTGTTGTCAACTTTGTATTCGTTTTGGCCCTAAATTAGCTAATCTCATCAAATTTATCCATATTATAGGGTGTAGAGTCTTGGTTACCTATAGGTGGATATCTTTGAGTTTAGTATTAAGAACATCAAAATCTCTTCTGACATCACGTATGGCTTCCCTAAGTAGGACACAACTAGCTTTCCATAAGATATTCTGTGTTTTTCTGTTGTTCTTCCAGAACTTTACCGTCATGTTTTTCGGAATAACTCCTTCGTCGCGGCATCGTTGTAAAAAATGTAGATCGCACAAAAGTTTTCTTCGTTTCGCGCTTAATTTTTCAAATGTTTTACACAAATGAAAAGTATTCTCCCCGTAGAGATTCTCTATATTTGTTTTTAAGTTTTCGCGGGCACTAAATATGTTAAGTGGTTGATGGGAATTCATCCGCGTAGTTGATAACTGATCCTTGCCGGGATCGATGGTAAAATGACGACGTTTCGGCAAAGTCACATCTGCCCCTTCAGGTCGGTTCGCATAATTCTCGTAGCCAGTTTCAGTTTCATGTCTTTATTGTCAGAGTTAAATTTTTACAAATTTCTTACTCCTAGTCCATATTTTTATACCTATTTCCCTAATTTGTTTTACATGTTTCATATACTTTTCCCTACGCTGTTACAATGTTTTCCCTACGCTATCCCTTAAGATATTTTATTCACTAAGATATTTCATTCCCTAAGATATTCAAGTTACCTGTTACTTCCTCTTCTGTCTGCAGTAGCGCCATCCTGGGTCTCTTCGTCCTGTGTTTCTTGCTTTCGTCGTAGTTTGTGACCTCTCGTAGTAGTGGGTTCCTGTGGTTTTCCATTCTTGCTATCTCCTTCTTAGTCCTCCTTATTATTTCCCCTTTTATAGTGCGTATCCCTAGATCTCTTCTTAGCTGCTCGTTTCTCATGTACCATGGTGCGTCCGTCATTCTTCTCAGGGCGTTGTGCTGAATCCTTTCTAATTTCTTGGTGTGTGTGTCCGCTGCTTGTCCCCATATGCTTGCTCCGTACATCATCAATGGTTTTACTGCTGCTTCGTAGATCGTCTTCTTTATCCTCAGGTGTAGCCTGCTCCTCCGTCCTATTAATGCGTTTATCATGCTGATGCGCTGTTTGGCTCTCTTCGCTGTTTCCTCTATGTGTTTCCCCCATGTTAGCTTCCTGTCGATGTGGATCCCTAGGTATTTTACGTTTTCCTGCCAGTTGATGGGTGTTCCTCCTACAGTTAGTCTCCTGGTTGGCTTGTCCTTTTTTCTCCTTCCTATTGCTATTGCTTGTGTCTTTTCTGTGTTGATCCTGATCTTCCATTTCTTGGCCCATTTTTCCATCTCATCTATGTCCTGTTGTAAGTAGATTGTTGCCTGGTCTGCCCTTGCTGATGTTGCTGCTTTTGCTGTGTCGTCTGCGTATACGTAAGTCCTTGAGTGTCTCGTCCCTTTTGGTATGTCGCTGGTGTAGATGTTGTATAATGCCGGTGATAGTGCTGATCCCTGTGGTACTCCTGCCCTGATGCGTCTCTCCGTTGATGTGGTTCCGTCGATCCTGATCCTGTATGTCCTTCCTGTGAGGTAGTCCTGGGTTATCCTTGTGGTGGTTCTTCTGAATCCTTTTTTGTCCATTTTTGCTATAAGCCCGTCCTGCCAGATCCTGTCGAATGCCTTTTCTACGTCGAAAAATATTATGCACGTCGACCTTTTGTTCTCCGTGTCATCCATCGCGTCCTCCACCATCCTCATTACTTGATCCTCCGTCGAGTGTCCCTCTCTGAATCCGCATTGTTCGTGTGGTATGATCCTTAGTTGTTCCTCTTCTTCCTTGATCCTTTTCAAAATGATTCTGTCCATGATTTTGCTTGTGTTGCTCAGTAGGCTTATTGGCCTGTAGTTTTGTGGGAGTTTCCTGTTCTTTCCTTGCTTTGGTAATAATATGATCTCTGCTTTCTTCCATTCCCTCGGGTATCTTTGGTCCTTTAGAATGTTGTTGAATAGGCTCTTCATTCTTTTGTCTATGTACTCCTCTGGCAGCTCCTTTAACATCCTGTTCGTGATCCTGTCCCATCCTGGTGCTTTCTTCGTATTCAGTCTTCCTATGATATCCATTATTTCTTCTGTCGTGGTTTCCCTCATTTGCTCTTCGTTTGGTTGTGGTCTTCGTACTTCTTGCCCTAATTTCTTGATTTCTTCTTCAAATTCTCTATCGTCTCCTGGGTCTACATTGAGTGTGAATTGTTCCTCCATAGCATCCGCGAATATTTCCACCTTGTCCTCTGTTCTGTGTTTTAGTCCGTTTCTTCCTTGTAGCGGTGCCGCTTTATTCCCTTCTGTGTTCCTTTTCATTCTTCTCATTATGTGCCAGTGTGTGTTCTTGTCGATGTCTAATCCTTGCAGGTAATTGTTCCACTTTTCGCTCCGGTGTTCCGTCAATTCTTCTTTTATTTCTTTGCTTAACCTGTTGATCGTCCTTTTTACCCCTGGGTCGTAGTTTATTCTGTACCTTCTCTTTTGTCTGTTTCTCTCCCGTATTTTGTCCTTTAGCCCTCTTGGTATGTCTCCTGTGTAGATTCTGCATTTTGTTGTTGTTGTGTTGATTCGGTGTGCTTCTATGATCTGCTCCCTGATTCTTCTTGCTTCCTCATCTATACTTGTTATTGTTTCCTCTTCTTCTTCCGTCCTCGATGTCAAAGTAGTTTTGAATCCCTCCCAGCTAGTCCTTGTCTCCGCCTTGGTTTGTGGCTTATCTGTCCATCTAGCAGCTGTTATCGTCACTGGGTTGTGGTCCGATGATAGTTCCTCCGTTGTTTCTATGTCGTAATCCATGTCCGTGTTCTGCAGGATAAAGATGTCCAGTACGTCTCCTTGGCCTCTTGTTGGATGATGGGTTGGTTCCGTTGGTCCCATTACGTCGTATCTCCCTCTTTCTGCGTGTTCCTGTAGTTTCTTTCCGCTCGGTGTGCTGACTCTCGAGTTCCAGTCTCGATGTTTGGCGTTTAGGTCTCCTCCTAGTATTTTCGGCTTTACGTTGTCCCTAAAAATAAGATTTAAGTCATTATTTGTAAGTTCTTTATTTGGTGGTCGATACGCGCTAATTATCTGTATCTTCCTTCCGTCCTTCATTTCTACTTCTACAGTTACGTTTTCGATGTTCTCTGTTTGGTATGGGTCGTCCTGCTGGTGTTTAGTCGGTTCTTCACGGCGATTATGACTCCTCCTCCTGGTTTCCTTCCTGGCCTGTCCGCCCTGTGTACTGTGTAGTTTCTGATCCTAAAATTGTCCTCTTCTTTGAGCCAGGTCTCCTGTATTGCTGCTATGTCGATGTTGTTCTCCTCTAGGTGTAATTCCAATTCGTTTTTCTTATTCTTGAGCCCGTTGGCGTTCCACGTCATGATTTTCAAAGTTGTTGGGGTCGTCTTATCCATGCACGAGGTTTAGTCTTGTTGCCAGCCCCATGAAGGACTGGAAAATTTTCTTCATTTCTTCCATCATTGTGAGTACGTCTTGTCCATTTGTTCGTGTTTCTCTTGATTCTTCTACGGTTGGTCTAGCTGCGGCTGCGTAGCTTATTCCGGTCCTTGTTCTTGGTTCATCATCGTTGTTTCTCTTCTTTGGGAACTTCTCGCATTCCCTATAGCTCGCTGGGTGTGGCCCTCCGCAATTGGCGCATTTTGGTGGCTGTTCTCTCGGTCTTCTGCATTCCCTGGATTCATGTGATCCTCCGCATTTTACGCATTTGGGGGCGCTGTACATCTGCCTTGTCCATGGCCGAACTTTGGCAATTGTAGCATTGCCCGATAGATGCTCTGGGTCTTTGTGTCTCCACTCTGACTTTGCAGTTTCCGATATCCTGTAATTGAAAAACTTGTTTATTTTCTGTTTTTTTTCCAGTTGGACGATGACCATGGCCATCGGCGTCTTTTTTGTTACACCCTTCTCTGTCCTGGTTGTTCTGATCATCCTGGTGACCTTGATGGGTTGGATGTTTTTCTCCTGGAGTTCCTTCTTTATCTCTTCTTCTGTGATAAATTCGGGGATGCCCTTTATCACCACTCTAGCCGTCTTCTCCTCTTCTAGCGCGTACGTGTGGTATGGTATCTTCTTCGCGTTTAACATTCTTGTAGTTGTCCTAAAGTCCTCTTCTGTGCTCAGGTACATCCTTACGCCATCCTGTGTGTTAGTTGCTTTTGGCACGTTTATCTTCCGTTCTCTCATGAGCCTGGTCACCTCAGTCCACTTCTGTTTTTCGCGTATGACAATGGGTGGTATTCTCCGTCTTTTTTCCTTCTCGGGTTGTGTCTCTGTGGGGGCATCAGTCCTTGTGTGTGCTGGGATGTCAGTCTTCTGTATAGGTATGCTGGCGTCGGCATATTCCCTCTTCTTCCCCTTGGGTTTTTTCTGCTGGACTTGTTCGTTTTCCGTCTCACTAGACGATGAGGAGTCACTTGCCCTGGATTTTGTTTTCCTCTTTCTCCTGGTCCCTGTTTGAAAGTCACTTTCCATGTCTACCGTTTGATCCTCCTTATTTGCCTTATCTTCTTTTCTGCTGGAAAGTTCGATGATCCTCTCGTTTATTGCCACTACTAATCCCTTTAGTTCCTCTACGTTGAGATCTTCTATTAATATCATCTTGCTAATCTGTAAAATAAACTTTTTATTAGTGCAATTTTAAATCCTAAACCGTGAACGGCCTAGGATTAAGGGAATCTGTTATGCTATAATACTAGGTATTATAACTTATTCCCTTGTTTTTATTTTTCCGCCTCGGTACCTCGAAAGGTCTCTGGCAGGTAGTCGTTTCAGGTAATCGCCCTCTCGAGCAAGGGTTCCCTATCTCTTGCGTTTCAGCAAGGGAGAACCAACTGTACTCGACGACGACGACTGACACAATCACGAATTCTCGTAGCCTTCTGCTTTCGCTTCTAGTTACTCGAATACTAACATTTTCAGGAACGCGCGCGCTGTTGTATAGTCGCGGCTCGGCGCCTACCGGTTGGCACCGTGAACGGCTGCGTGTGATTGGCCCTTGGCGCTCAGTGGCCACGCCTCCCGCTTGCTGACTGGTTATATCCGGTTGAGTTGTTATAGGACGGGTCCGGGCCGGTACGGTGTTTAATAGAATTTTCCAACAATTTGATAAGTTCTGGATTTCATTTCGTGCGTTTAGACTGTGAGGCCTCTTCGCTATTTCCATTGCCTCTCTTACGAGTCTAGATTTCGGGTATTCTATATTTGCCAGTACTTTGGTGTTCTCAAAGTCTATTCGGTATGAAGTCGTGGTGGCGTGTTCCGCGATGGATGTTGTTTTTTCCTGCTTTCAAACAAAATTCAAACATTGCTACAAGATCCAGCATATAAAACAAATTACTACTGACTCAACAACTTATCTGGAGAAAACAACCAAGGCCAAAATCCAAACCAGTAGAATCGACAAAAATCTCCAACTGCAACAAATTCATCGTGAGAATTCATCCAGATGTCTGAAATTCTATGGGTTGCCAAACGTACATAAAAAAGGTGCACCTTTGAGGCCAATAGTAAGTTCAATTGGATCCCCAACACAACAGCTAGCCAAATACCTAGCCCAACAACTTCAACCGTTTGCAGAGGGCAGGCAGACTCATATTTGAGAAATTCGGGACACATTTCATTTTGAAATTCTTAGAAAAACGGTCTTATAAGCAGAGTGTGTACCAAAAAAATTGTCAAACAGGTTACGGAGGTACTAGACGAAAAAAAATAGCTCAGATCCTGGAAAAACGCGACAAGAAGGAGAAACAACATCAAGAAGAAATTCAACAAAGGTTAGTGAAATCTTTTGATGAAAAACGTAAAATAGAATTAGAAAATCTTATGTCTACGATGAAAAGTGAACAACAAAAAATCTTGACACTGCCATGGCAGAGAAAAACAACAAAATCTTATTTCCACGATGAAAAGTAAACAACAAAATTTAATTGAGGGATTATTCTCGAAATTTTAAGAACGACAAGAGCAAATTGAATTAAACAAGGCCAAACTGAAGAAAAGAGACAACTGCAATTTGAGCAATTATTGCAATTAGTAGCACAAGTTAATGAAACAGTTAATGAAAGAATGCAAATAGTTGAGTCTGACATAAAAGAGAAAAATGATGACATTAAGACCGAAAAGAATATCGTGATACTCTTGAAACCAAAGTACCTCGATTCTATCCAAAGCCAAGTAAAATTGGAAATCAGTTAAATTAAAAACACAGTATAAAGCGAAGTAAGTGGAGTACAAGATAACATCAGTGCCATCCAAAACAAGGTAGAAACAGAAATTTAAAAAATGCAACAGGACTTACAGCGAGGAAAATAACAGAAAATAATTAGTGCCAAAAATCCGTTAGCCAACCACCCACATTTGATGGCAGTTCATCTTGGCCCATGTATAAATGGCAATTTGAAGCCGTGGCTACAGCTAATGGATGGGATAACCAAGAAATCTACGTCTCTTGTAATTTCCTTAAGAAGTCCAGCCTTAGAACTCCTCCAAAGTATTTCAATCAAAGAACAAGGCAATTTCGACAAGATCACCGCCATCCTGGACTAGAGATATGACAATCAATCCCTGAGCCAAGTATACCAGGTGCAAATAAGTGGGAAAACGCAATAATCCGGAGAGAGCCTTCAAAAATTCGAAGCAGAAATCAGATGGTTAGTACACTTGTCCTACCCAGACCTGCCCGAGGAAACGAAAGACCAATTGGCCACACAGAGTTTCATAAACGGTATCAGGATGTGGAAATACAAAGAAATCTAAGACTTAGTGGCATCAATAAAAGTAATGAAGCTTTACTTCGGGGCTTGGAAGTAGAGGCAGTTACGACATGTCCAAACAGAGAGTGCGAGCAGTTTCCTTCAGCCAGGACGAACCAGAACCATTCCTCCACGCCGTTTTGTCTGGAATCCATAAACTTCTAGGACGATCACAAAGAACTGAACACAGAAGAGCATGCTACCGGTGTGGACCGACAAGATATTTTCAATGTGACTGTAGAGTGAGGCTACCTGAACGATAACCAACCAGAAGTAGCCAAAACAACTACCTCACCAAACCAGGGTAACTCCAATCAGTCAGCATATGGGGGCGATACTGACTAACCCGCCACCAGCCCCCAGGACAGTATCCATCCGGGGATTTTGCCGAGATGGCAGCAGCCTAGTCATCAGGGACATCAATGGCCGTGCAATTACCATCATCGTCGATACCGGCGCCCCTGGGTCCATTGCCAAGTCCAGGTTTTGAGAGCATCATAAATGCAGCCAGTTACCAATAACATTAAGCTCAGAACGGTCCCGGTGAGTACATGTCAACAGGGTGAGGCAGATGTCGTGCTACAGATAGGGGACAACATTATCCGGCATAGGATCCTAGTAGCGCATATTGCGGACGATTTTATACTGGGTATGGACCTAATTAGCCGGGATGCATTTATGTTCGACCCGAGATATGATTTTCTTGGATTCCTAAATGAGGAATTTGTATTGACACTGACCGTCAACAGCTCTGCAAAGTCGATAAAAATTGTAGCAAAATTCTCAGCCAGAATTCACGGTGGAACGGTACAGATTATTTATGGGCAGATAGAAAACCATCCTGGGAGCTGCGTTGGAATGTGAGTCCGTACACTCAGCTCATGAGTACTTAGTTGGACGGGCTATATTTAAAAACCATATCAGAATTGCCAATGGTCCAGAGATAGCTTCTTTCAAGCCAGTAGAGACCATCATCAATTTCGAGGAAGTGTACCAGACATCGGTGAAGGAAACAGGGCCAGTAAAAAGTTCCTATAACAGTTTGCTTACCATCTGACACACCTGACACCAGACGAACAGAAGAAAGCCAAGTATTTATCACAAAGCACTGGCAAATTTTTACAGTGAAGATGGAACCACCGGTCGCACCAACATCATCCAGCACCGAATAGATATCGGGAAGGCTCAACCCATCAGAATACCACCTAGGCGACTACCATTAGGGCAACAACAGGCAGTCGAGGAAAACATTGAGTCCATGGTCCGCTCCCGTCGTGCTAGTTAAAAAGAAGGATGGAACCACCAGATTTCGCTTGTATTACAGAAAGCTGAATGACGACACCAGAAAGAGAACTATTCACTACCCTGAATTGATGACACTCTGACACACTAGCAGGCTCCCGTTGGTTCTCCACACTAGACCTAAAGAGTGGATATTGGCAGGTTGGTCTACACGAAAACGACAGAGGGAAGACAGCGTTCTCCACTAGTAAAGGTCTGTTAAAAATTTACGGTCATGCTCTTTAGGTTATGTAATACTTCCGCAAAATTCGAGAGGCTAATAGAGTATGTCTTGAGCGGGTTGACATGGAGGATGTGCTTTGTATACCTCGACGACATTATGGTCATGGGTCAGACATTCGACGACCATCTGAAGTACATGGGTGAAGTATTCTGCAGAATTAAGAACACCAACCTGAGACTCAACCCGAAGAAGTGTTCCTTGCTCTAAAAAGAAGTTGAGTTTTTGAACCACGTCTTTTCCGAGACAGGGATCTGCACACAACGAGGACAAGATAGAATCCGTCACGTGATTGGCACGATCCCAGGAAAACAGCATGCGCCCCGAAAGGTTCTTGGGCCTCTGTTCCTACTACAGGCGATTTGTTGAGGGATTTGCCACCATTGCCTCACCTCTACATCGGCAGACCACTGAGAAAGAGACCTTCCGTTGGAATCAAGATTGCGAAATATCATTCTGACCACTGAAAGCAGCATTATGTTCCAGCTCAATCCTAGCCGTTCCTACACAGTCCGCCAAGTTCATTTTAGACACCGGGGCCAGCAAAACAGGTTTGGGGGCCGTCCTATCCCAAGTGCAGGATGGTGAAGAGAGGCTGATCGAGTACTACAGCCGTGGATTCTCGAAACCGGAAAGAAATTATTGCGTCACCAGAAAATAACTTCTTGCAATAATAAGGGCTGTAGACCATTTCCACAAATACCTCTATGGTCGTCATTTCTTAATCCGAACAGATCATGCCGCCCTCAAAGGGCTGCTGGACATGAAGATACCCAAAGGACAACTGGCCAGGTGAATGGAGAAATTACAGCAATACAATTTCAACATGGAACACCGTGCCGGCTGTTTGCACAATAATGCCGATGCCCTATCCAGAAGACCCTGTAGAGCAGAATTCGGACATTGTCTGAAGACGGAACAGCTAGAGGGTATCTCCATCAGACAGATCCGAGTGCAGGCCAATGAAGACTGGACAACAGTGCATCCAGAACCAAATGGCTGATCCAGACATCGAACCAATCTTGTCACTCAAACCGAGAGGGACACCCAGGCCACGATGGGCCGAGGTAGCTAGATACTCGGATATGCTGAAATCGTCTTGGGCCAATGGGACTATCTAAGACTAGAGAATGGAATACTCAAGCGAGTTTGGGAAAGCACCGATGGCCGAGAAACCAAGTCCCAACTGGTAGTTCCTAAGAAAAGGTACCAGCCATCCTAACCGAAGTACATGATGGGATTACCGAGGGCCATCTGGGCATGAACAAAACCCTAGACAAAGTTCGCCAGCGATACTACTGGGTAAATTACTTCGAAGACGTCAGAGCTTGGTGCCGGAAATGTGACACCTGTGCAGGCAGTAAGGGCAGAATGTAGCAGTACAATGTGGGCGTCCCATTTGAAAGAATTGCCATCGATGTCGCCGGTCCGTTTCCCGAGTCTGAGAGGGAGAACAAATACATTCTGGTAGCAATGGATTACTTCAGCAAATGGCCTGAGGCATATGCGATACCCAACCAAGAGGCAACCACGGTAGCGACGGTGCTAGTAGAACAGCTATTCAGACCAGGGGCGTAACTACATTCAGACCAGGGGAGTAACTTCGAATGGACTGTATTCTAGAAGGTCTGCACGATGTTGGGGATCAGGAAAACGAGAACAACCATTTCACCCACAGTCAGACCGAATGGTGGAAAGATTCAACAGGATCTTGGAACAACACCTATCCAAGGTCGTCAGCAATAACCAGCGTGATTGAGATGAGCATATTCCCTATTCCTCTTGGAATATCGCTCAGCCGTACATAATAGTACAGGCCTGACTCCAGCCAGGGTCCTATTCGGAAAAGAGCTGCGATTACTCTGCGATTTGGCTTTTAGCTCCCGGAAGACCCTTCCCAAGACATCAACGATTATGACGACCAGCTCCGACGTAACATGCTGGCAATACACGGATTAGCCCGAACGCAGATGTTGGCCACCAGTGACCGGATGAAGACGAGATACGGCCTCAAGGCCAATTCAGTCGGTTTCCAAGAGAGTTACAAAGTCTGGCTGTACAACCCCCAACGGAGCAAGGGTAAATCTCGAAAGCTTAAACCCCCTGGGATGGTCCATTCGGCAGTGTTACGAAATTTACCTAAGCCGGCCTTGGTTTCATTCCAATACGACATCGATCGCTGGGAGGACAAAAATTAATCTCGAAATAACTCGACAACTGTAGAATGACACTTGATTATACGAGAGAATTCGATGCTGATTTTAAAAGGAGCGGCCAATCATCGCAGGAGTCAGTTGGTTATTGTGAAGAGTTTATTTCGTGTTAGTATTTAGATATTCGAATCAGCTGTTGTGAATGTTTGATGTAAATAAATGTTTCTAGAAATTGAGAGTGAATCTAGTTTTACAATTTTAATTGAACCCACGGAGTATATAACAATATGTTTCGTGCCAACAATGAAAATGTTATTAAAATTTTAGTACAGGTTAAACTCAAAATAGCTGGTGGGCAAATGATGAGCACGAAACACAAGTGAAAATTGCAATTTTAAAGAAAAGTAAAAGGTATATTAGGGATCTGTTTAGATACGAAAATTAAATATAAAAAATGCGTATTATATATAAAAAGGGGATTTCAAAATTGCTGATTTAAAAAGTTTAAAATGTGCAGTTCTATGTATATTTAGAAGCTATAAAAGCAAGAACTGACAGCATGTAAAAAAGAGGTCTAAATTTTCAACTGTAACAGTAAACATTGTTAGCGAGTACAAAGTGACATCAATTGTCAAAAAGTTAAAAATTTATTATTTCAAAAGTGAAAAAGTGATTGAAATTCGAACAAAAATAATTTATCCAAAAATAGTGAATGCATAAAAGTAAATGGTAATGTACAGAAATCCAGCAGCAGATAAATAGCAGTAACTGACATCAAGTAAAAGAATCAAGTTTGAGGAGTTGAAAGCACACATTTACATAGGGAACAATTTAATTTAATTTGGCAGTAAAAGTATAATTGACAGGAGATATAATTAGCAGTAACTAACAGTAAAAGTCCTATGGGTATCAGGCACCATTAGCAGTTCATAATAAGGTGAGCCGCAGTCACAAATAAAAGCGATTTAAGGCAGTAAAGTGAATGCACTTTGATTAAAGTTTGAAAGTGAATTTACAAGGTATTTACATTTGAAGTTTATAAACCAGTTATTTTTGAATATTATTGCATTTAAATCATCATTGATCTTGAAATTTAATTGTTGCAAGGAACTTAATCATTTCAAAACCCAAATCTTTTTAGATTAATTGAAAATTAATTATAAGGAGTTTGGTATTTATATTTTGAAATTTATTTGTTGATTTGATTTATTCGTTTATGTTTGATTTTGTTTAATATTAATATTTTTATTTTGAAGCAGTTGAAAATTTATAATACATAATAATAAAAATTTTTGTTGTTTTATCATAGACAAAAGGTCAATTACCGCATATAAAATTTACAGAAAACGAGTCTCAAGTGCTGGAGCAGTCGGTTCAAAGAAAAGAAAATTGTGTGAACTTTTTACCGAGTGGACAATTTTAAAATAAAATAGATCAAGTTCAATCACCACCACAAAGTAAAAATTCCATTTCCGATGGTTTCGG
Source organism: Octodonta nipae (assembly GCA_034190945.1). Lineage (NCBI taxonomy): Eukaryota > Metazoa > Arthropoda > Insecta > Coleoptera > Chrysomelidae > Octodonta > Octodonta nipae. The sequence continues at coordinate 49,807,331 of CM067224.1, forward strand.
GAATTCATCCGCGTAGTTGATAACTGATCCCTGCCGGGATCGATGGTAAAATGACGACGTTTCGGCAAAGTCACATCTGCCCTCTTCAGGTCGGTTCGCATAATTCTCGTAGCCTTCTGCTTTCGATTCTAGTTACGCGAATACTTGAAATAACTTATTTAGCAACTGGTAAAAGCTGGGTTTAATAAATTGCTGAATTATATCTTTGATAGTTTTCAATTTTGAATATATTATTAGATTAAAACAGAAAAATCTGGGAAATATCCTAAATAACATGTTAAGTACAATTATACACCCTGCAAAACATACGACTTTGATTTAATTTATTACATATGTTATTTAGATAAATGTGAAAAATATTTTTACAGGAAACCTGTAATTTTGCTTGCATAAACTGAACAAGAATTTCTTGTTGGGGATATTTAAATTTAACGTTTTTAGCAATAAATCAAACCTCTAGAAGCGATAATTGTTTACCTTTATAATTAATATTTAAATATAATAATTTGTTTAATGTTATTAATAAATAAGTGGTGAGTCGATAGCTATTTTAGATATTTTTTGTTATCTGGGTGAGATGGGAGGGAAATATGTAATATTGAACACACAAGTATCCAATCCCCCAGGTTATTTCGGAAAATGATATCTTTCAACGAGCTTAGACTAGACAAGTTAGAATTTCAATCTGCAAATTACTTTTACACAAAGTGGCATTAGAGAATTTTTTTAACTTTATTACAGAATATATAGATATATAATAACTACAGAGTCGACGATTCATTAACAATACAAAAATACCCTTTGATCAAATTAGCTGCATGCTGAAATAAATTATGCATTATATCATGTATAACAATGATATTAATAAAGAGAATTTTAGTTGGGTTATTCGTCTCGGAAATTTGTGTGTAGGAACTTTTGAAAAAATTATAAAACAATGCTGGAAATTTAAAGCGCTTACGGACGTTGCGGAAACATTCATAAATTGGAATGAGCTTAAATAATAAACGTTCTAGTAGAGTTCGATGAGATGACATTACTTCATGTTTCAAAACCGTGTTAGGACTGGGATAATAATTAACAAATCACAAAGATATCTTGTTGTTTCACTATGATGCTTCAATGCTTCAAGTCCAGAATTTGAAGAAAATGTCTATGCTTAAATTGAATACCTGTATTTTGGAAAGCTTATAGGAGTCAGACATGGTTGCAATTATGAATCACAATTATTTTAATCCCAAAACGAAATTATTGTCTCATTAATGTCATTGCAATTGGCCCTGGTATATCATATTATATTTGCTCACAATATAACGTCAAAACATTATAGGTGTGCTTTACTTTACTTTACTCTTATATATCGACCCGTGACTTGAGTACTTCAACTTGAAAACAGTGTCTTTATATAAGTATAGCTATCATAACGAACCATAGCAGATAAATAAAGGAATTTACTCGTGTGCGTTTCCGAGATCTAAGAAAATATGGTAATGCTGCATTAAATGTTCTATCACTTTAACAATAATATTTGTATCAATGGGTGCATTTTCCGGTATCAGTGAATTCTGCAATCTAACAATTACGGCCTCTCAAAGAGTCCCTGTGAGATCAGCAACACGTTCATTTTTCAAAACCGTGTTAGGACTGGGATGATAATTAACAAATCACATAAAGATATCTTGTTGTATCTCGATAATGCTCAATGACGTTTAAGTCTAGAATTAGTATCATTTTGAAGAAAATATCTATGCTTAAATTAAATAATACACAGGGTTGCTGTATGCACGTTAATACACTCCAAGGGGTTGTGGGAAATTATATGAATCGTGCAAAGTTTCAAAACAAAAGCGAATTAAAATATTTTGAAAATTTGCACGATTCATATAATTTTGTGGGAAAAATTATATGAATCGTGCAAAGTTTCAAAACAAAAGCGAATTAAAATATTTTAAAAATTTGCACGATTCATATATTTTGTGGGAAATTTTTGATCAGTGAACACATTTAGAACAATGGTATGATAATCTCATTAATGTCGTTGCAATTGGCGCTGATATATCATAATATATTTGTTCACAATATAACGTCATCACATTATAGGTGTGCTTTGTTTGCAAGGAAATTCTTAAAATAAATTTGATTGATGGATTATTAATATATATCGGCCGGTGACGTGAGTACTTCAACTTGACAACAGTGTCTTTATATAAGTATTAGCTATCATACCGAACCAAAGCAGATAAATAAAGCAATTCAGTTGTGTGCGTTTTTGAGATCTAGGAAAATACGGTAATGCTGCATAAAAAATAAAAAATGGATGCATTCTCCGATATCTAGGGAATTCTGCATTCTAACAATTATGGCCTCTCAAAGAGTCTCTGTGACATCAGCTACCTATGTTCATTTTTCAAAACCGTGTTAAGACTGGGATGAACAAATCACATAAAGATATATTTTGTCTATTCATTGGGTTTTCTCTCCTCCAAATTTTTTCCTGCAACAGATAAGTATTTAAAAATTGTATATGTAGAACAAAGTGTAGTAAGGCAATTTCGTAAAATTGCCCGGATTACTGGCAAATCAAATTTGGCCAATCATGTATTAACGAGCACCGGCAGCCATAGGATAGACTGGGATAAAACAAAGATTTTGTTGAGAGAAGAAAATTTAAAAAAGAGAAAACTTAAAGACGCCAGCTGTATGATGATAAATAATACTGAAATCGGAGCACCTTCAGCCGACCTTCATTTGGACTGGAGGAATTTATTGCTAACAGAACAAAAAACGGTAACCTCAGCGTCAAGTGATCGCCAAACGACAAATTGTCAGTGTCAATTTTTTTTTGACAAACAACAAGTTCAAGATCAAAGCGAAATTTTTTTAGAAAAAACCTCGAAAACAACACTAAACGATTGCCAACGACTCCAGATTCGGAGTTGAAACGTCTCCATAGACAGATAAGTATTACACAATATACAATACATTACTTATATACAGGAATACTGGTTGATCATTTTGTAGACATCTCTTTCTCTCAGAATATCTGTGAGGAAGAATCTCTGTACAGACAGCCAGTAATCCGGGCAACTTTACGAAATTGCTTACTACACTTTGTTCTACATATACAATTTTTAAATACTTATCTGTTGCAGGAAAAAATTTGGAGGAGAGAAAACCCAATGAACAGACAAAATAATTCAAGACCTCCTCAACAATCTTTTCGAAATTACTCACATAAAGATATCTTGTTGTATCAGGATAATGCTTCAGTGACGTTTAAGTTCAGAATAATTAACATTTTTGAAGAAAATATCTATGCTTAAATTGAATACCTGCATTTATGGAAAGTGTATAAAGAAGTCAAAGATGGATGAAATTATGAATCACAAATATTTTAATACTAAAAACAAAATTATTGATCAGTGAACACATTAGAACAATGGTTTGATAATCTCAATAAAGTCTTAGACATTGGCGCTGGGATATCATAATATATTTGATTACTATATAATGTCAATGCATTATAGGTGTGGTTTATTTGAAAATAAATTCTTAAAATAAATTTGATTCTTGTACTAATAGATATCGACCCGTGACTTGAGTCCTTCATCTTTTGATATATACGAGTATATAAGCATTAGATATCATAACTAACCAAAGCAGATAAATGGAATAATTCACTTAAATGGATGTATTTTTCCGAGATCTAGGGAATTCTGCAACCTCTCAAAGAAGGCATAACACACTTTTACTGTGACGTCATGGATCTCTTGTTACATATTTAATAATATTCCTTATACAGGTTATGTTTCTTTTTATTTGATGAAAAGGTACGGCTTAAGACGTCACAGAAAAGGGGGGAGGCACTGAATGCACATCACGTAGCAGGAGTATATTTCACATCATCTTTGACGTAATGCTTTCAGATCACTTCATTAACGTACTCATATACAGCTCTATAAGATGCTACCAATTTAAGCAAGAAGACATAATTTTGAAAGTAATCAAGATGTAAGACAGTAGGCTGCATCAGTGAAAATTTAACTTACACCGAAGTGTGTCGCAAATTCGGTATTGATATTGAAAATAACAACCGCAATGCCTCCTTTGGAAAATAACATGGGCCAGCAAAGTCCTCATCAACGATTATGTCTTGGTGCGGTGTGGCTGAGTACAGACAAAAAAATATATAATTTTATGAAGTTACGCAAAGCCCAACAACCACCTATTGATAACTAAGAAATTCAGGATAAGAAAGTTTCGATAAAGAAATACATTTGCATGAGCTCCATTGATTTTTAAAGGCTAATTATGCAAATGCGGCCAGAAAAGGCCAGTGAGATTAGTTTACTATATACTCTAATCAAACGCATTTCAACGAAATATACCAAGAACAAGAAATATTATAAGAAATGATGTTTTAAGCAACTCTGCACACAATGACCTACTTTTGCACAAAACGAGCATTGAGTTGGATGAACTTAGGCATATCATGATATAAGTTAAGATACCACTGATGCTGAGATGATTTATATGCAAAAAGAACGATTACAAGCTGAAGAAGAGAGAAATAAAACAAATCGCGATCGTATGCGAGCTGATGAGGAACGTGTTAGGGCTGAAAAAGAACGTGTTTGGCTGAGGAGGAACGGGCCAACGCTGGACTACATCGAGTTCGCCTAGAAGAATAACCTGTGAAGACATCGGAACCTCATCGAGAGGTTCTAAAAGTGGTTTCTCTTACTAAGGTACCTCATACGCAGGCAGCGGGAGTCTTTCCATACAGTCGTAAGGACAGTGCTGAAGAAAATACTAATTCTCAACTAGTTAAAGAATGGTACAATGTCTCAGGTCCTGTAGATGTAGGCAACGCTCTGAATTCTCGACTTAGGAATTAAAAATGGTATGCTCGAGGTAACACACTGCGAAATCAGCACCATTTTCTTAAGCCATTGTATGATTCTGACATGGTTAAAAATATAGAATCTATTATTAATGAAAACCTTGCCACGAAAATTTCTAATGATGCACAACACATTATCATCCCCGAATAAAACAGTTTATGTATTTGTATAATAATCACATTGGTATCATAGCATAGATGTCTAGTATTACATGTTTAAATAAAAGAACTTGTGTTCAAAGATTTTTGAATAAGCAACTATAGCTGTTTTACATAAGCAACAGTAATCTAATTTCAAAAACAATCTAAACATCTAGCCTAGGGTATACAAGATACTTAGAAAAATTGTATAAGTGTTGGAGTCAGTGAGGGGTTTTGGGGTACAGTTTTTAAGCGTCAAACATTGGTTAAACGCTTTTGCGGTCACCAAAGCCCGTGTAAAAGAAATCAGAATTCGTATCCTGTTCGGGCTTTTGTCTTATGGAGATGGACCAGTCTTTGAAATTTGTAAACTATTGGTCTGTTTATATGGTAAGTGTTATTCATCTCAAAGAAGCGACAATACGAATTTCGTAAAAGTAGATCTACAACTTGTTACTGGAGTCAGTCCAACTATCGTGGCTAATAAAATTCTAACCAGCGAACTTTAACTTGTCGGCCTTTGCGTAAAAGTATTTTTCTACTAGATAAACATCTGGGTAAGCGACTTTTTGCAGTTCCTCTTCGTAAAAGCCTCCTTGAATTGGGGTGCCAGACATATCTTCCACGAGATACGCAACAGGGTTAGCTATAATCTGAATTTTGATGATTTTAAATAATTCCGTGGACCAATTAGGTAGATATCCCTTATCAAAGACGGGTTTGGTTTTGCTGATTCGAACAACACCTCCAACTTTGAGTTTTCTGGGTCCAGCAATTTTTAGATTATTTTTCATTGTCTTGGAGTGTTTTTGATGGTTGTAGTCCTTGACTATTTTGGCAAAATATCAATTCATTTGTGAGTGCCTTGTAAATTAAAGTATTTGAAGTGAAGCTCTTTCAAAGTTCTAGTTGTTCGTGCGGCTGGAGGCAGGCTATCGGATAGTGTAATAAACATATTACGATTTGAGTTATTTCTACCTGGTTATCAGTTTTGTGGATCCGGTACTAAACTCCAAGAACGTCCATCTAAAGGCTAGCTGGGGATCAACAAGATAGACGCTGCTTGTCGAGCTCACAAACATTGCATACAGCAAATACAAGTCTTTAACGGACCGATACAAGGCCGACAACCAAAACAAGCAAACAGTTGTCGAATTACCTCTGAGATTAGTGACATTGAAACGCACATTAGAAAAGTGCTCGGTTGCGATTTATCAAAGGAGACTCAAGAACAACTTTAGTAGCAAGTACGTGGTGAACTTTCAGCCTCACGACAGCATCGGTGAGATTTTGGGGTTTTCCAAGCATCTGTTACCAACTAACCAAGTTCACGGCTCCGATCCTCTAATGAACATTATAAAGGTGCGTACCATCCACATAAATAGCAACATTACATAGGGAGCTTTCTAAAACAACGCACACTCACATACCATCCGCGAATTTGGTATTTCTGTTGATCCTGCTTTTGCCTTCGACGAACCGCCGCAGCACTCAATATATTTGCCAGTGCATAGAATCGAAATACATAACATAAATTTGAGAATTTTGAATTAGGACCTGAACTGTGAATTTCCTGGTGAAGAGATAATAGTAAGGATGGAGCTGAAGCAACTACAATCGAAATGGGCCGACTTGTATTTGGCGATGAACCATATAAGAGAACAACTGAAACTCAACCGATATCAGTTCAATGAAATCTCTCAAGAGGCCACATACGTTCTCCAATAGATTGTTTCTACAAACGTATGGCTACCATGTCAACTCAACTGTACGATATTAACAGCAAGACAAATTTCTAAGATTTGATTAGAAGGTTGAGATGCGAACCTACTGTCCATATGTCAAATTAATCGACAACAACGATATGGTGGAAATCACCGTCAATCAGTCGGATTGCCGACTTTCCATTGCTGCAATCTTTATCTCTGTCCAGGGCCAGTTGGTTAAAACAGCATGTAATGGAGATGTTTCCCTATCACCAAATGCAGGAGCCTTCTTCTTCGACAGCGTTACATATGACCAGTGCGGTAAGAAAATCGAAATTGTGATAAATACTAGCCGAATAAACACCATTCGGGGTACCTGTGCTACGACCTAATTAGTTCCAAGGGATTATTCATAGCTGGCTGGAATTATCTCCATAAATCATTTATTTTCCATATTCAACGACTACCAGAGATGCTGCTTTCTTAAAAACCAATTCTGTTACTTTGACTGTTGTTTAAAAATATGAGTTTAAGCTTAAAATCTTGGTTACCATCTGGTAAGCAGGCATAAAATACCGACAATTGTCCATCATTTAGTTGTCCATTTCCTATTAATATATAATCGTATCTGTGTGAGCAATCTAATGAAGTACAAACAGCCATCTGTTTTACGCCATATGGTATATTGACGCACAACACATTTTTCAATATTAGCGTGAAGACCACAAAACTCGCTTTAAGTAGCATCATTTTTGACGGTACGGATTCAACAATATTGAGAAATAAACTATACTGGGTTTCTAAAAATCTTTTAATTCATACCAAGAAGGAGCATTTTGCTTTAAATTTGGCAACATGGCATACAATGCAGCTACCATTAAATTATACTGTCATGAGGATTAATTAAGTCGTGTTTGTTTTCCCTAGATCTAAGGATATTCCTCATCACTGTTAACAGAAACAATACGCTCTTCGTGTTTTTCCGAGATCCGTATTCCATATTTCCCTAGAGGAAACTCGCAATTATGGCCAATTAAACATGACCTCCTTCCACTTTTGCGTGACGTCATAAGCCGTGCTCTAATTGATCGATTTCAATTTGAAGTAGGATTTCTCAACACATACCATATTCATATATCCATATTCCATTAGCTATCATCATGCTCCCTAGATCTAGGGATTTTTCTCTCATCACTGTTTAAAGAACCAATACGTTCTAAGTGTGTGTTTTTTCGAGAGCTAGAAAATTCTGCAATATGGATATTAAGGCCTCAAAAACGCTTTCCATGCTTTTCTGTGACGTCATCAGCTTCCGGTTTACGTGACATTTTTAAGAAAGACATTGGTATTCTGATATCAAAAGGATCATGCTCTTCATTGGTGGTTTAAATCCCAATCCACCTGCTGATCATCAGTATGTTTAACTCATATGTTATAATCACCAAAACTTTACAGTAGTTGAAGAAATCAAAGCAATTGGAACTCTGATAAAAAGCGATTACGGTAAAAACATATAAGTGGGGAGATATTAATTTGACATAACTACGCTAATTTGATTCCTTAAAACAGTTACGAATTGGATAGGGTTCCAGAACTCTTTGTCAAGGTATTTTGTAATTTTATTTTATCTCAAGTTGACATATTTATGGAATTCACAACTGTTGTTGCACGGCCACTTAAATTGTGTTTAATGTGTAAACACAAGAGAGATAGTTTTCAGAATGATATTTGTAGCATATTTTTCAATGTTTAAGTACTTCTTGGGAAATAACACTACAAATCACGAACAATTGCTGTATATTCCAAACGTTTCGGGTTCTAGGTCAGATTCCGTTGTCAATGGTTAAGAAACTATGAATAAAAAAAGCACAATTCTAAACTGTAATTTTAGATTAAAAAATTATTAGACGGTATATGAAGCAGTTTGAATTAATTGCATGCATCGGACTACAGAAAATCCAGAGATTAAATTTGTTCAGAAATGAATTGAAAATTAAAGCAAACGGTGATGTTTTTTCTCCACAGAAGTTATTTAGAAAAATGCATAGGCTTTATAGGCGTTAAAACTGACCTCAATATCCTTCTAGATCCCAGATGTTATATCTATTTTACTTAATACGGTCTACACTTCCAAATGCATTTCAATATGCCTCAAGTGATAGATATCCTCATAATTATCAAACTAGTGTTTTACAAAGATATAAATTGTTATAAAAATCTAAAACAATTAATACATATGTCTCTTTCCTGTATTAAAAGCCACATGTATTTAATAATTGATTGGCATAAGTATTCATCTAGGAATTTCGAACATGTAAACATTTTATTATTTACATTGCAGGTTCAAGTTTGGGTTTGTACAGTCTGCGAACGCTATAGCTCTGAATACTTACTTCAAACAAAAAAGACGGATAGCAACAGGTTTTTCATGGACAACTACAGCTTTGGGACCTATTGTCTGGCCTTATATAATAGTATATTTAGAATATATTTATGGAATGGATGGATTATTGATGTTATTTGCTGGATTTTCTCTGCATTCGTTTGTATGTGCGTTGCTGTTGCAACCTGTGGAATGGCACACAAAATTTAAGGTTAGTTTTAACATTCATGATGGCAATGCTATCGGAAATTCAAAATAATATATCTTGGACATTGTAATGTTTTTAACTGTTTTTTTTATTTTGTTACTCCATTCTCATATAATATTTGTAGTTATTGTAACAATAACAATATCACTACAATAACTACACTAATTTAGCAGTTACCTAGTCTTTCTATTAGGCAAAAAGTCAATTATGTTTTCATAAAAAAAATAAAGAAAATTAGTTTACCTTTAAAATAGGCTTGTTTTAGATACTTAATGAACTTGTTAGCAGAAGAGCAATGCTACTTCCAGACTCAATAAGAGAGAGAGAGAGAGAGAGAGAGAGAGAGAGAGAGAGAGAGTCATGAGTTGATGATTTTGAAACAGTGTATTGCGGACTGCGGTGCTGAACGTAGATTTAAATTAAATATAACATCTTGCGGCGGCCGCGGTAATTAATTAGAAAAAAGCAAATACTTGGCCGGGTTTGATATGGGGACCGTCGCTTGCTAGGTAAGGTTTCGAATATATGCGCTGTGCAGGCTCCGTATTAGATGTTACTTCCGGAGAATGGGTATCATTTTGCATATACAGGGTGTAAATAGTTTGACTGCATATAATTTAGGTGCAGATAGTACCCACCAAACAAAACAAGAAACTCTTATAACACTATGGTCTAAAGGCCTTAATAAGCAAGAAAATTTGAAATACATTAAGTAAATTATTGTCAATGTGGCAACGTCGCGCTAAAAATGAGATTTGCTTGTAGCGTGAATAATAAAGGAATGAGTCACCTTAAAAAAATGAACACCTGTTATTTTTTGTATTAAATAATTATAGTTTCGAGTGCCGGTAGATTTATTTAGGTACATAAAATTTTATGAATATTATTTTCAAAAATGTACCCTTTTATATCTATGCATTGAAATGAATATTTATATTTGGCGATTTATTTTATGCATCAAGTTGAAGAAGGGAGGATGCAAAGTTGTTTACATTATGATACAAAAATAATGCGATACAAACTATATTAAACAAAACATTTCTTATATGTAGTTCTTTTATATGTTAAATCTTCGAGAAATAATTGTTACTAAGAAATTAAATTACTTATCTTAGACAAATAAAAACCTTGACCTGCAGGATGTCATTATGATAGAGCTCTGGCGAGCAAACGGATTATTATAGTAATATTCAAAATTCAAAATTCTTGTTATTACATTTGCTTTCCCCACAATTAATAGCATGTCAGGTCTTTACCTTATTGTATGATTGTCACTGTTTGTCACAAAATAATACAGTGGAACTCACAATTCACAACAGATTTTATTTATTTTCCAATTATATTTTAAAATGAAAATCAAATAACTTACGCTATGTCGAATGTCACGCAAAAATCACTTTCACTTTCTTAAAAGAACCGGGCAGCAAAAAAGCATTCATGGCAGCGGTCAGCTGTAGTACTGAGTATATGCTATGTTGCCACATCTGATCGGAGAAACGTAGGGCAAATTATAACAGAATATTAGAGAAAATAAATAATTTTCTTTGTTAATACAGTTATAAAGGTGTATACGCTATTGAGTATTTACATATTTAGCTTTACAATCATTTTGAAGCCGGAAATAATCTATTATTCACTGTAATAAAGGCTACAGAACTTCTAACTTTTTTCATTTTTTTGGCAAAACTATAGTTATTTCTGAAAATGTTATAAAGCTTTTTGATTTGTTTTGACCTGAAGTATTGATCCTCAAAATCTTTGCACTCAAACCGTTTACACCCTGTATAATTCGAGTGTTTAACGATATCTTCTGAAAAATATTTTATCAAAAATTATTGATTGTTTCAGTTATCAATTAATCGATTATGCATATAACAGTAATCGATCTATAATCGATTATTACTCGATTAAAATCTACTATGACTTATAAAGGTAGGTTCTTGTCAGTTTGGTGCAAAACGACTTCGTAAATCGTAATTCCATTCAATAGAACTATTGAAGTTTTAAACAAACAGTTCTCCATAATAATAAATAACTCATGAAATAAAAACATTCAGGTAATGTAATAACAATACAATTTCTCATAGTGTTCATCTCCTGCGCCCACCTCAAGAGAATCCTAGATCCGCTCATGAGCCTTGACAGTTATTGTCAGTGCACCGCTGGCTGACTGTCGCATATTCGTACTATTAATGCCAGTATTTACTATTATTTTAAACCAATTTCCCTGTATTATAGCCAAAATAGATAAGTTGAAGATAATAGATAAGTTAATACCATGGGATTTCCAAAGTATTTCTCTAAATTATTTAAATCTGAATTCTTCAAAAAATACTTATTCAATAGTATCCATCGTGAGCCCATATAAACTTAAAATCATAAACCATCGGGAGCCCATATAAACTTAAGACCATGATTAAGATTTCAGTGTCAGTTACCAGAGAGTTATCTATTTTTCAAAAAAAAATCCACTTTTCTCCAGTTTTTCTAATTTTCTCAATGAAAAATGATTTAATCTGGATGTATAAATGTTCAATAAGAATGATTACTGATTCTGTGGGCGGCATTACGATTCCTTTATTACTGTTCATTATATGAACAGAAAGCAACAGAATTTCATATTTTTGCTGTTTTTTTTAATTTAAATAATTTAATTCTACAAGTTTGCTGTTAATAATCTTAGCAATGATTCTCTATTAACTGTTATTGGCGTGATAGTATAAAAGTTATGCTGTTGAGTTTTGTCCGAAAATGAGTTCAATTTTTGTATATAAATTTGCTGTAAATTTGAGTTAAGAAATATTATAGAATATGAGTGATTTGGGAGTAGTCGGTTCCTTCTTTGAATTGACTACTGGCGTCCAACAACGAGCTTAATGGAGAGATTCATACTGTTCATAGATAATATCAAGGAATTCATATTTTTGCAATTACAGGGTTGTCAAGCTAAACCACGATCAACCAAAAACCAAGAATTAGCTAGTATGGAGAATATTTTGACTATCTATCATAATCGATTATTAAAATGTAATCAATTGCAATCCATTATTTAATTATTCGATTAATCGATTATTGATAATCGATTTCCCACATCACAAATTTTTATATAAGCAAGCGTCCAAGTAACAAAATATAATTTTTCACTTGAGATTCTCCAACATGGCGGTGCCAAAAAAGATTCACATGTGTATCATTCTTCTTGGTTTGTGTCCTCTGTCATCGAAGGTTGACGATCAATCTGCAAGGATCTGTAGCCGCTCTAATTAGGTTTTCCCAATTTAAACAATTCCAGTTTATGATAATAAATCATTTATTCACCAACAGTATAACTATTTATAATAATTTGTAGAGTAATTGTAGAGTAAAGTAAAGCTAAAGTTAACGTAAAATCTAATTTAAACCAAAGAGTAATTATAATATATTAAATAATAATAAATAATAAAAAAACATAATAGCTGAAGAAACAATTAATTATTAAATTTATATAATAATGATATAAAATGCTTAAAACGTCAAGTCCCTCTCACGTATATCTATACGTACATTTATATATATACAGGGTGTAGTTTGAGTGCATATATTTTAGGTGGAGGTGGTATACACCAAATTAAACAAAAAACTACCACTATGGTCAGTAGGCCTTAATAACCAAGAAAAAATCCTAAAACATATTAAGTAAATTATTGTCAATCCGGCAACGTCGCTCGCGTTCGAAGCAGATTCACTCTTAGCGCGAATAATAAAGGAATGACTACGCCGACAAAAATTAAACACCTGTGTTTTTGTATTGACTGATGATATTGACCTTAGAATTAAATAAAAATGTATGAAATATTTTGTTGAAAATATTTACGTTTTAATACAAGGTATTGCAATTAGAATTTGTATTTGGCGGTTTCTTTATGCAATTATACAAAGTTGGGTAAATATGATATTCAACTCAAGAGATCTGTATATGTAGTTTTTTACCAGTTAAATTATTCGAAGAATCATTATTACTGATTTAATTAATATTATTTATATTAGACAAGTAAATATGTAATCCTACTTACCGAATTTATTATAATGATAGAACTGAGTTGAAACAACGGATTATTCACAGCAAATGTTCAAAATTCCCACCATTACTATCGACACAAGCACACACCGTTTAATCCAATTTCACGTATGCGAGAAAAAATTCCTGGAATATTTCGGATTTCGTCAGCAGCGTCAAAAATGCGTTGTCTAAGGTCATTCTCGTCAATAATTGGAGTCGTGTAAACCTTACTTTTAATGTGTCCCTATAAGTAGAAATCTAAAAGGATTGAGATCAGGAGATCTTGCTGGCCAACGTATATGTCCGTTTCGACCAATCCGACGACGGGGAAATGTTCTATTTAAGAAGTCGACAACTAGATGACTTGCGTGGGCAGGTGCTACGTCATGTAAGTATCACATATTGGAACGTGTTTGTAGGTTCACTTCATCAACAAATCTGTAGCGTGTTGTTCACAAAATAAAGGTAATTCTCACCTGTCAAATGTGCAGGCAGTATAAATGCCCCAACCAAGTATCAACAACTATTCCAGCCCACACGTTAACTGAGAATTGGTGTTGAAATACTGACTGGCGTATTTCGTGCGGATTTACCTCAGACCACGAATGCGTATTATGAAAATTTATTAAACCATCCTATTAAAACTTGCTTCATCTGTTGTTAAAATATTGTTCACAAAATTAGGAAATTGTCGATGTTTTCTGAGGAACCAAAGACAGAAATTGAGTCTTGGTTGAAAATCATCAATTGAAAGCCCTTGAACCCGCTGCATGTGATATGGATAGAGCAATTGTTCCCGTAATGTTCTATGAACAACAGTGTGAGAAATTTGCAGCTCACTTCCAATACTCCGTGTGCTACGATATGGGTTGATGTCGATAAGGTCTAGTATTTGATCCTCAGCAGCTAAGATACGATTATGTCGCTGTGGTCCGCGATGTTTATTTGTGGTATTACACTACCTGTTTCAGGAGCCTCTGCGAAACAGCTACGAATGTCCTAGCATTGGGCAGGCATCTGTTTGGAAACCTTTCCCTCTATAACATTCTTGCTATTCTGCAATTACGTCTGCTTCCCCATAAATTAAGAGCATGTCATGTCTTTCCCTAATGTATAATCGGCATTATTTATCACAAATAAATACTGTCGCACTATTCTTAATTTCGAACTTACACACTAATCACAACCGATTTTATTTATTTAAAAAATATATTAAATGGAAAACAAACCACGAAGTCTACACCAAATAGATATCACTCAAATCACTTTACCGTTATCTATTCTTATTTACAAGAATCGAAATCGCAAAAAACAATCGTAACTCTCAGTCATCGTTCAAGTAAAAAATGTAGTAAATAAGTTGGTCTGTATGCCACGTTGCCATATCTATTCGGAGAAACTTACACTAAATTATAAAAGCATATTTCGAGTTTAAATAATCAATTTTCATTTTTAATGTTGCTATTAAAGATGTATAAGCTATTGAGTATTTACATATTTAGATTTACAGACATTTTGAAATCGAAATTATTTTATTATTCACTGTAGCAAGGGCTACATAAAATCTAACTTTATGTGTTCTTTTTGGCAAAACTATAGTTTATTTAGAAAATGTTAAAAGCTTTTTGATTTGTTTTTGCCTGAAGTATTGTTCTTCAAAAATCTTTGCACTCAAACCGTTTGCACCCTATATATATATATATATATATATATATATATATATATATATATTAGATTAACTCTTTTAAATTTAACTTTAAAAAAAAATTATTTTCACTTAAATTTCAAATTTTAAACAGGCAGAGTTACGCCTTACACAAGTTACTATATGATCTCCAACGAGACCGTTAATTATGAGTATTTATACATTCAAGACGTGATAAAATCTGCAATTTAGCGTCTACAGTATTATACTGAGAATTGTCATATCGTTAACGTAATATGATATTATTGCGAAATAGTAAATGATACGCTTCTCACGGATACGTGCTAAGTAAGCAACACGTGTGTGTATGAATTATGATATAACAACTCCCTCCACAAATGAAAAGTTGATGGTATAGCATCAACTGTTTGAAGTAACATTAAAATGTAATATGATATTTAAATGAAGTAAAACGTAAAACCTTAGCAATTGTATGAAATAACTTAATATCCAATAATTCATAAAAAATAATAATGTCAAAATAAAGCATGAACATGATAATAAGCAAAATACGATAAATTGGATAATAATATAAAATAGGTTACGAAATAATGATAAACGATATAAAAGTAAATAATAAAATAGTAATATTACAATTATAATGTTAAAATCATGAATGAAAAAGGTACATACTTTAATAAGCAGTTTCTTTCAATTCAATGTCTTTTTCGGGAATGTCCAAAGTAGGGCGAAGTTTTGGAATTAAGTGCCTAAAATTCTTTGGTCGGTTGGCGTATGTTGTGCAGAAGGGTTTCTTCTTCGGAGCCGTAATTTTTATGTATGGTACGGTATATGATGTCGGTAGCTATGATTAATATAACTGCAATAGTTACATATGTGAACCATGAAATATTTTTCGTTATGAATGGTTGATTGATTAAGTGATCTAAGTCTCTAGAGTAGGTCGAGTTTATGACTGGCTATATCTAATTCCTCTATATTATGTGGTCCAGTTTTAAAGGTTTAAGTTCTGGGACAGTGATTTTGTCTGGAATAGTTTGGCAGATTGTACGGGATGTACACCGGATGAGAATTATCGGTAATGTTAAGATTTTCGATTTCTACTTGCACTTTTGTTATACCGATAAAAGCACTGCACT